>BPLR01008232.1:0-78194 GCA_021605095.1 Caerostris extrusa | reverse complement strand
AGCCATACGCAAAATACAGAAAGTGTTTGAATAAATAAAATGTTTCGCTAAGGTGATTATAACAATATATACGTAAGCAGTTACGTTTTTATTTTTCTCGGAGGCGCTTCTTTTCAGAGCAGCTTTCTTTTTTACTTGAAAATTGTTCCAATTATACAATTCATCAACAAAAGATGAAGAAGAGCACTGCTTACCAAGATATTTTTTTTAGGAATTAATACTCTTATTTTGTAATTCGTAAACGTAGAAAAACCCGAGAAGCATTCAAATTACAGACTGACCATCTGTGTGACAGACGTTGTCACAATAGTCATGCAGACTCCTCGTTTATGGATTTCTGCAAGCAGATTGATACTTGAATCTTCTTGAATAATAGTTTTCTTTAATACACCATGAAACGGTTTTCAGTAAAATTGCTATACTAGTTCTAATCAATAAAATTATATCTATGGTAATTTATTAATTATATAATAATAGGTAAATATTTTGTATGTGTTCCGATCATATAATTGTAATTCAACGTCAAAAATACTGCCCACCAAAGCATTTTTATTTAATCTATACTTCAACGATTGTAAGTCATTTAAATGGTGGACACCTCTAAGATCTCCTGTTGCAATTTTTACAAATGAGCCTGTCCCGCGAAACACCAAGACAATTGCTTGGTAACGAATGGCTCGACTACCCCGGGCACATTAATATGAATTAGTGCCCTTCACTTGGCGACGAATGAGGAACAAAAATGGATCCATTCTTTCTTTCGATCAATTCTTTTCACATTCAATCAATCGAAAATATGGAAAATGGAAGGAACAAAAGAAGGCGAATTTTGCTACCAAAGCTGTAAAAATAATTGATCACTAGCTACTGAAATGATTGGAAGAAATGTGTACCATTGTAATTTTGTTAAAATAGAAGACTTAGTTGTTGGCTGAAGACCTGATTTTTTTCTAGCGTCAGAATTTTTATTAAACAGTTAAAGAAATATGATAGAGTTTGAAGATGACTTTTTTGAAACGACATAAAGTTAATGTGTGTCTAGTCACATCGAGTTTACAAGCTTATTATTTTTTTCACCTCTTGAACAAATATATGATTTTTCACAAATATGCTTTTTTTATTTTATTGAAGATAATGAGATTTTATGTTTAACTCCTTTTTCTGAAATGAAAAAACGTAATGAAAGTAAAACTGAGACTGGGCATTAACTTGTTTGTGTGGAACTGTACATTTTTTGAAGTAGTTTAATGTATTATTTCCTTATAAAATTACAGTATGTTTCAAAAGCATAAAACCACGAGAGTTTTTTGCCATTTAAATAAACTACGAGACATTTTTGCATTTTAAGTAAACTACAGAATACATTAATTAAAATTAAAATTACTTCCATATTAATGCATGAATTTTTAAATAGAGTTCAGTAATTTGTATGTGATGATTCATTTAGAAAAATTATTGCATGGATGTAAAGAGTAAGTGTCCCAAATACCTATTACAAAATTATGAAGAGACAGGTGGAAAAAGAGTTTTAACTAATTTAGGATGATGTTCTTCCACCATTTGTTCAAATAACTTAAAATGCACGATTTGACAATAATTTAATTAAAATGTCACATTATTTAATAAGGCCCCATTTCTTCAAAATGGCGAGTTCCAATTCATAAGCCGAAAGACATTGAATATTGACATTATTATTATCACATACTTGAGACATGTAACCCTACAGATTGTCTACTGGGTTAATTCAGAACTAAGAGTCAGTCTAAATAAAACAATATTACTTTGTCTTTTTTTGTTATTGCTGTTGTAAATTAAATACATGTTAGGTACATTATTTTGATGGAACTTCCATTTCGTCTTATTAATATGGTCCAAGGAACATCCAATTTTCGTATAAAATTTTTTTATTTGGCCGATAATTCTTTGCATATCACCTATTTGTTTCGTTAAAAAACCATAGTAGTTTTATAATAGTAGTAAATAAAAGTTTTTTCCTGCGATATTACTTGTTATGACTTTATATCTTTAAATTCTTTTTCAATTCTTTCTATTAGACTTTTTAATTCTTGTTCAAATTTTCAATTTTAAAATATTTATTATTCTCGGTTGATGGATGTCATGGATGTTAATACTTTTACAAATATTAATTTAGTAATCAAATTTATTTAATTAATTCTAGATTTTATTTAAGTTGCATGTATCTACCAATAGATGGCAAATAAACCTAAAAATGAATGAAAATTATTTATAAAGGGTTTTCATTTAAATATTTTATAATCAGGCGACTCTCAAAAGCACATGGTTGTCCTGCTAACAAATTTTGACTAGTTTCAATCAGCTCAAAATTTTTGAGTTTAATTTTACTGTCACGGAATTATTGTATATGTTCTCTGTTTTTACAGTTATAGGCTGCAATGGTACAATGTGGTTGCAATGTGGAATCCCCTTGTGATGCAATGGCACGAAGTGAAATCCTTTTGAGATGTATACTGCATAACGCTGAATGCACTGGATATCTACTATGTATAGCAATTAATAACCTTTAATCGATGTGCCTGGCATTTGAAAACACCAAACAAAATGTTATAATGGATAATAATTCTTAAACACCTTTCAACAGTTGTTCGTTGTAAAAAAAATCAAAACGGCTAAATTACATTTGCACTAGTAAGAATCTTTATGAAAAAGCTCTTCAACTAATTTTAATTATAACTAATAGCTGTAATTCTAATTAAGGCTCCACTAATTCTTTTATAAAAAAATAATTTGCATTGGTAGTAGAAGTCAGAAGAAGTAATTTGCATTGGTATACATATAGTCTTATCACAGATATCATGGACGGTTATGGATGCTCTGGAAGAGGGTTGAATTTTCTAATCTATTTGTATTAAGGTGTAAAGTCAGGAGAAAGAAAGAATTCACTTAAAAATTCTTAGCAATTTAAAGGCCAACAAATGATATGCGAAAAGATCCCTCCTCAAATAAATCCCAAAAAGTACAAGAGAGGACTCTGCAAAGTTTGTTTAATATTGTACTAAACATTGAGGAAATAAAACAAGTATAAATCAGGTATTCTTTTTCTAGTTTGTGATATTGAAAACATACTCTAACAAAACTGGAGATAATATTTTGCCGAACAATGTTACTCAACTGTATTAATCAAGTAAAAGGATCAACTGTATTAATCATTTACTATGCACAAAATTGAACCTTCAGGGTATTTTTGTGTACCTGATATTAACTTGCTAATTACTATGATTAGTAGGTATTAATTTGCTATTTACTATGATCATTAGGTATTAATTTGCTATTTACTATGATCATTAGGTATTAATTTGCTATTTACTATGATCAGTAGGTATTAATTTTCTATTTACTATGATCAGTAGGTATTAATTTGCTATTTACTAGGATCAGTAGGTATTAATTTGCTATTTACTATGATCAGTAGGTATTAATTTGCTATTTACTATGATCAGTAGGTATTAATTTGCTATTTACTCTGATCAGTAGGTATTGATTTGCTATTTACTATGATCAGTAGGTATTAATTAGCTATTTGTTACAATTATGACTGGCATATTTAGCGTTATATCTAGTCTCAAGCATCCATCCTTGTTATATTTAAACATTAGTTAATATCCTCGTCCCCATCTCTTTCAGAGTTAGCAAGAATTTTATGAAATTCTGTTATTCTAATTCGACCATTAAAAATTTGAATGCACGGAAGGTTTACTCCAACTGAGCAATTCAATAACGAAGTTTAATTTAAATCAAGTAAAATTACAGTTTCCCTGTGGGCACTAAGATGTTAAACCATAATGTAATTCCAGAAGAAACAAGTAATATAAAAAAAAAAAAAATATTCCTACTTTTTTTCACTATATTGCAGAAAATCTCTTTCAAGTTTTTATGAAATTCTTTATAAATAATTTTCATTCTTTTTAAGTTTATCCGGCGCCATCTATTGGTAGATATATGCAACTTAAATCTAAAAAAAAAAAAAAAATTAATTAATTAAATTTAATTACTGAATTAATATTTGAAAAAACTGTGTTAACATCAAGTGTCATCCACTACAAGTTTGAAAAAAATGTATTTGTACTTGAGTGGATGAATAAAAAGTATTTTATGAACGATTGAAAATTTGAACACGATATATATGTAGGGGAGTGTGAGCTAATAGAGGAATTGAGAAAGAATTCATTTTTGTCCTATAAAAAATAATTTTGTTAATTTGTATTTATTCCTTCATTTTTTAAATTGAAATATTGGGAGAGTTTGTGCTTTTTTAGAGTTATTTTTTTTTTTTTGTAATTACTTCTAAGTTATCATGTTATAATATTTTAATTAGTTACCATCAAAGGGATATGATATCTTCGATGACTATATGCATGTCATATTTATTTTAGGAATGAGAAAATGTAGAAAACAATGCATTTGATTTTAATCGCTTGTTTCTGGATCTATCCTTTGTCTCTATACCAATAGCTTAGGTGGATTCATAAGTAAGGAGAATAAAATAATCAACATAAAAAAATACGTTGAAAACATTTCAAGTTTTTTTTTTATACATCATATAGATGGGATTTTTAAAATTATTGTTTTTTTTTTACTTGCTAAGGAACAAATATCTTGCTCTAGGTTGTAAATATTCTTTAACTTTACGAAAGAAAAAAAAACCTCTCAATTGTTTTAAACACAGAATATTTGTCATTAAAATTTATAAAAACACTTTTTTTTTTTATCAACTCTCTACTGATGAAAAAAAAATTACGTCCAGAAAGATAAACATTACTCTGTTTAAAATTAATTAAAATATACTCTTTAAATACTTCCTTGCAAAAAGCAACAAAAAAAAAAAAAAAAAAAAAAAAAAAGAATTGATAAACACAACTTGCATTTTCAAATTTTTTTTTTATGAGCGTATTTTTTTACAAATATTTTTTTTTACAATTGAAAAAAAAAAAAAACAGAAAACAAGTCAAGTCATTTTTTTTTTACCTATTAAAAAGTTTGGTAATCACTTAAGAAATGTCGACATATAACCTTAAAAAATTGCTGAAAATTGATAAGATGTGACTTTTATCTACATAAAAACTAAAAGGAACGAAATAAAAAAAGAACGAAGTATTTTTTTTAATGTTTATCAAAGAAAAACCATCAAATTAGTTGCAAAAAAATTTATATGCATACTACCTAGGAAGTGCTTTTAAATTGTCTGATTGCAAAACCAGAAAAACAATAAAATGGCGAGATCTCTCTAATTTCACAAGTTTTAATTAAATACCGTTTCGAATTATTTTGTTGTATCATCAAACCAAATGAATTCTTTTTCCATCCCATTAAAAACATTCTTTCTAATTAACCAGCAGTTGCCTTCTAAGCTTCCGTTTGAATTGTAACCAATATCTGCAGGAACTGTTTTTTTAAGGTAGAAAATAACGTATAAGCTGACAAATAATTAGCGGTGTCACGCAAAAATGCTGGTGTCTTTTTTTTATAAATTTGCTTATTTATTTTACACTTCTCGCTTTGCCATTTGTAAGCTACAAAACAAATTTTATCACTGGATTCTACCGCTTCTTGGATTAATATAAAATGCTTTGAAGTCATGTTTGTTGTAATTCCTTCTATAAGCTCACACTCTCCCTATATATATCTTGTTCAAATTTTCAATTGTTTATACAATTCTTTTTACTCCTCCATTCAAGTTCAAATACATTTTTTAAGTTGTAGGGAATGACACATGTTAATACAGTTTTTCCAAATATTAATTCATTAATTAAATTTAATTAATTAATTTTAGTTTTGTTTTTAGATTTAAGTTGCATATATCTACCAATAGATGTCGACAGATAAACTTAAAAAAAATGAATGAAAATTATTTATAAAGGACTTTCTACAATATAGTGAAAAAAAAAAGTAGGAATCGACTTAAAATTTTTTTTTTTTTTTATATTTCTTGTTATCAGTATGATAAAGGACCGAATATTTGAGAAATGGTGTTTTTACAAAATTGTATAGTTATTAATAAAACTCTGTGGTATCTAATATACAACAGTGCTAATGATTTGAACTTGTTGGGAATCCATATTATATATTTAACTACAGGTGAGTTTTTCATTATTTTTAATAAATTCACTTATATTATTTATGGCGTGTTACTTCATCAACTATTTCGAGTCACTTCTAGGAATTTTTCTATGCCAGAAGGGTTCTTTTAAAGTTTCCCACTACCACATTTAACTTTTCTAATAATTGATAAAAATATATATTATTATAGATTTATGTATATAATAGGGTTATCAAATAACAGACACTTTGATATGAATCATTTTCAACTAGAACGGGATATGTAGTAGAGTCAGTGTTTTCCAGAGCGATCCTTGGACTACCACCATGATTTGATACGAACATCTCTACCTGGTATTAAACGGGGAGATTTCACAACACTCTCCTTGAGTCCTACCTACAAGTTTTTGGTTCATTTCATGTTTTCAGACAATACAATAACAAATGGAACAATTTCATAATAAAAACAAGCAATATAAAAAAAAAATAAGGTCAATTCCTATCTAGCGCCATCTATTGGTAGATATATACAACTTAAAACTAAAATTAATTAATTAAATTTAATTACTGAATTAATATTTAAAAATACTGTATTAAACTCAAATGCCATCCACTACAAGTTCAAAAAAATATATTTGAACTGGAGTGGATGAATAAAAAGTATTTTATTAACGATTGAAAATTTGAACAAGATATATATAGGGAGAGTGTGAGCTAATAGAAGGAATTGAATAAGAATGCTAACTTTTTGTAAAAAAAGAAAGTAACAAAATTGAAAGTAAGACGTCGCCGGTCTCGGTCGTTAAAACCACTGTGCTGTCCATGGTGGGATTATGCCTGAAATTTCAACTCTCGGCACATCTTGACACAGTTTTTTAAAACCAAATATCAAAAATTATACTCTTTGGCATGCTCTTTAGAAAAATATCATTATAAATACTAATAAATTCTAAATATAATTGTATTTATTGTATATAACTACTGAAATTTATTAAAACTTTTAATTAAGTTTGCTTTATTAACTTCTTTTAAGAAATTAATGCACATTTTTCTTATAAAATATTTAGAAAAAAATTACTTGAGTCTACTTCTTTAATGGCAGATAACTAACCAGTTTTTTAAAACAACTAACATGCGAAAAAGAATTTACTTTCCTGAAGGAAAACTTTGATTTGTTTTAATTTGAATAATTTATCTAATCATCCAAATAAATTTTACATTATCATATAAAAAAGAAATATTTCATAACCCATAAATTATCATATTTTGAACTAAATAGGAGAGGAAAAAATATTAAAATTTAATAATGAGAATACAAGCTTACATTTGTTATGATGTATCATAAAAATAATAATGATGTAAGAATGCTTGTTCCATTTTCATACATATACATTATAAATTATAAATTATATTTTAGCTTTAAAATACTCAGTAATAATCAAAAGATAAATTTAGTAATTCCATTCAACATCAAAGACTATTGAATAATAAATAGATAATGAGACTTTGAATTCTAAGGGATTGCATTATTTGAAAAACAATTTCAATTTTACTATAAATATATTTTCAATTCCCATTGCATCAAAATGAAATAAATATAATGCATCTATTAATTCTTAAATATAATATTATAAAATAAGCACAAAGAATAACTTTATATAATGGGAATTCAAGGGGTTTTCTTTTCAGATGCAGTACAAAATTAATTTTCAATAATAACATCTGCTGATAAATTAAAATAACGTCTGCTGATAATTAAAACAAGTAATATATAAAAATAATTGTTTAAAGTCAATTCCAACTTTTTTTTACTATATTGCAGAAAGTCCTTTATAAATCATTTTCATTCATTTTTTTAAGTTTATTTGGCGCCATCTATTGGTAGATATATGCAACTTAAATCTAAAAAAAAACTAAAATTAATTAAGGAAATTTAATTACTGAATTAATAGTTGAAAAACTGTTTTAACACATCCAGTGTCATCCACTACAAGTTCAAAAAAAATGTCTTTGAACTTGAGTGGATGAATAAAAAGTATTTTATGAACGATTGAAAATTTGAACAAGATATATATAGAGAGAGTGAGCTAATAGAAGGAATTGAATAATGGATGCAGGATAGAATAATAACGTCTGCTGATAAATTAAAATATTCTACTGTTGGCCCTATAATCCTATTATTTTACCAGAAAAATAATAATTAGTGACAATTAACTAATATTTATTTATGTAATACTCTGTTTAATTAATTCCATGGAAAAACATTAAAAAAAAAAAAAAAGTTTTCTTGTACATGATGGAAATATAAGTTTAGCTTAAATTTAAATATATATATATAATATATTTGTTAGTTTCTCGAACATTTGATTATTTAATATCTTAGTAAAAAAATATGCTAAAATAAAAAATATAATGGGCTGGAATATAAAAATATGTAAATCATCTCTTATGGCTTGCCTATTTTCTTTTATTGATCACGTAGCAATTTTTTTTATCGAAGAATTTTCCCTGGTGTGCACAGTAATCGAACTCAAATGGCATTTTAACATGCTGAAATATCTTTTTAATTTATTTTTAGTGCAAATGTTACATCCTCAATTCATCATCAATGACTGACATTGAAGGATTACTTAAGATAAGATAATTGCTTTTGAAGTTTTTCTATTCTAGAGTACTTAATAATTTTATTAATGATTCAGAGAAAATAAATGGATATTGTTATAATTCCCATTGATAATATATACATACATACATATGTATGTATGTATGTATGTATGCATGCATATAATGCCACATATTTTGTTCTATTCTTAAATATTATTTTGGGGAAATAATTTTAACATGATTGCTTTTTATCTAATTTTATATCTGTTGTTCAATAAGAAATGGCTTACTATTAATTAACTTTATTTGACACCAGAATTTAATCAAATGATTAACCAATAGTATTCAGCTGTTTCAAGAAATGGAAATATATAACTACGTTATCGGTAATATATAAAAAACAATCATTTTATTGCAGGCCTTGGTAAAGAACTGGATACTTGGTATTTTCAAATAAAGTGTGAAATATTGATATTTTTTATGATATTGATTTTATGATTATGATTTAAATATTGATATTTTTTTCTTAGATATTGCATGTAAAACCTAGACAATATATATGATGCCAAATGCCATTATAAGATTCTTTTCTTCCTTTTTGCAATAAGTATGTTCATATTTTATTTTCTGTTCTTTTCTTCAAAAGAAAGTTCAAAGAAATTATTTTCTTTTTCTTTTTCATATATATATATATATATATATATTTTCAGTAAAATACACTTCAATATTTAATTTTAATACTTTAGCGTCAGCTATTCTATATAACGAAAATGTATTACATGCAATAAATAAGATATTTGATAATTTGTGCTTCAGGGTCAATGATTTTATACAATGTCTAAGCATTCTATAAAATAACTAGTTTTAATGGATTGGTACTAACATAAATAAAGATTCATTGAATTTATGGAAATGAGTGATAAGTGAAGGTAATTTTCTAATCATGAACTGTTGAATCGTTGTCCTTCAGTGATTATTGTTATGATAGCCTAAAATTAGACATCCATTATTGCACTTGTTTTGATGTCTTACCATCCTAGTTCGAGTAATAGAATTTTGGAAGAAATAAATCCACTGACGTTTCACAGACAGTTCTTCTTTTTCTTTCAACATTTTGTCCAGTCGTTGGCTTTGGTTGTCTAATTCTTCGTTCTCAGATACATGGTTCCATGAGTAACTATATTACAAAATATAATAGTGTCCCTATCTTGTATCATAATTTGAAATGTCACAACATTTTAAATTATGACATGTAAGATTGTGGGCATTATTAGTATTCAGTGATACATTCATGATTTGCACAGTAATGACCAATGAAATTGCACCATTTACGTTTCTCAAGTATACGGCATTATAAATTGTAATCGGGCAAAATACTGTTGAAGAAAAATACTGTTGTTTACTGCAGAAATACTGTTGTTTACTGTTTCATCGCTTTGTGATTGGAATGTATGGTTGCATCTTTGTTTATGATGTTTCGACATTCTTTAAATGATTGCATGTGAATTTTTCATTTTTCAACAGATACAGATATGGCCTGTTCTGTTGCAATTGTAATAATGGATGTTGTTACGAAATAGTGATATTAAAGAATGCTCTATGATTGTTACAAACTGCATTATTCTTCTGGATTCTTTTTTCTGGAACGCTCTAGAAGTGAGTGACGCTTGAAATAATTTCGGTATGTTATTTATTTTTAAATAATTTAGAACTTTACAATTATGGAATGCAAGTGATTTAAATATTCTTAATGCTTAAAATTCAATCATTATTTTTATGTAAACTGGGGATCATAGGACTCAACAATCACCACAAAATTCTGGTGGTGCATTTTCATTATCCACTACCATATATACTAGAAATTTAACCATCGCCATAAATTCAGGTAACTTCAGTTGTTCTAAAAGACATTAATAATATTATCTATATCGCGTTTATTATTCAACATTCATTGTGCGCCCATCTATTCTCAGTTCTTATTATTTGCACTGTTACACAATTTCCTTCCAATGATTATATCAGGGATGGATGCCAGATTGTTTACTCTTACATTGTCAAGTACAACTGATACAATTGAATTAAATGTATGTATTCACTATAAAAGACTTTACACGGACAACTGCTAAAATCTACTTCACTACCATTAATAATCTTTTTTTCTGGAACTACTACAAATAGCTGACTTGATACAAATTAGAAATGTTTTCATTAACATGTAAATATTTCTTAAGTTTTATACAACTGTTAATTGGCATTTATTGATGAATGCAAGTGATTTAAATATTTAATTTCTTATATATTTAAAAGAAAATATCTGTAAATCAACAAAAAATATCAAAACATGGATTAAAAGTAATGTTTTTCAAGTTTAAAAGCACAATAAAACATAAGAAAACAAAAACAATTGTCCTGCTGCAAATTATTATTTTATTTTGCATTTTCATAAGTCAACCATTCGAAAATAACTTAAATCCATCCTGAAAAATTTTAAACAACATTGCCATATATAACTGAATTAAGAATATTCTTTTTACTTCAAAATGTGCCTTTCAATTTAAATGTTATTATGAATACTTTTTATGCTTTGAAGTTAGGGTAATATTTATGGCAACTTGTAACCTATTCTTAGTTCAAAATTTGTTTTGCTAAACTTTGTTATAAACTATTTGTAGCTTGAATTTCCGTTTAATAAATATTTCTTTTTGGGAAAATATTCAACGCAAGTTCCTATTTAACTATGTTCCAGATTGTTTAAATCCATAATGAATTTATTGCATATAACGTTATACAAGAAATTTTTAATTTTACATCCAAATAAATTATTTACATAATTAATAATTTAAGACTTTACATTTGTTCTAGTATTAAATTATTGTTTTCTTTTTTTATCTTTAATTATGATGAATTTTAATTTTAATATTATGCATTATGAATTTTTTACTTTGTTATGTGTAATATTTTTCTTTAAATGCCTTTTCAGTAAATGAAAGAAGTCAAAATTATTTATTTAAATCTTCATTGCAATCTTTTACACTTCTTGTAGAAGATATCACGGAAACGTATTTTAATGGATTTTTATATATTTTATTTGATTTTAATATTTTAATAGCTTTTTAATAATTTAATGGCTTTTAAATATTTTAAGAGCTTTTAATAATTTAATGGCTTTTCAGTATTTTAATAGCATTTTAATCATTTAAAATGATTTTTAAATTTTTATAAGCCTTCTAATTGAATATAGTTTTTCAATATTTTGTTATGCTCTTAAACCATATAAAATAAGTTTAAATTTGCTTTTATGTTTGTTCTGCATGCAAATTACAATTATGAAAAATTAGTATTAATTTAATAACAATAAAAGTTTTTGATTGGAATAGTATATACATAAATGATAGAATGCAAAACAATATTTCAAAGTTTATTATGGTTTGATTAAATAAATAAATAATAACAAAAGAATCAACAAAAGTAATAATGTCAACAAATACCAGAAAATTTTAAGTAATAAGCAGTATTAACTTCTTATGCTAAAACAAATTTCGTTATTTAATGTTTGACATTAAATACCTATTAAAACTACTTCACTATAAACTGCTACATATTGTGTCATTAAATAACAATTGTCTTTTTTTAAATGAAGCAATATTCGATATTGCGAAACGTTGGGCTAATTTTGTGTCAATAATAAATAAGTATACATATTGTGAAATTATAGTTTATAATTTTTTATATACTTAATAAATAAAGTAACTTTAATGTTTTTCAAGATTATTTTATTGTCACTTTATGTTTCTTAATATCAATTGTTGAAAAAGTTATGAACAATTTATATAATTTATTTCATTGAAAATTGTAACACTATTATATATATTTTATAAAAATTGTTTCATTTGCAGAATTTGAATCTATTTTTCATAACTAATATATATAATTCCATAATACTATTATAATGTAAGCGCATTTAGAGAGATACAATATTTAACATTTTAAGGACAGATAATTATAGATTCGGGGAAGGATTCTTTTTAAGCCGAAAACCGGATACTCAGCTGCGCAGATGGGCACGAAATATACTTCCTCTTCGAATGAGAGTTTGTGAACATGTTTATATTTTTAAAACTTTAAATCAATAATTGCTTCTCAGTGGCATCTAATTACGCTATATTGCAGAGACTGAGTTTTAACGTCATAGGTAGCACTTTTTTGGCAGGAGGAAGCCCGGTTAATTACCATTTTCTTTCTAAAGTTTTATGTTTTCCATCTAAGCCATTGTTTTCTCAATATGTATTATTAATTAAGCAATTAAATTTAATAATTAAGTTTTTCCTAATTAAGTAATTAGAATACTTATTTTTTTACTTTTCTCCCCTAGACTTTATTAGTCTTTATGAATTTTACTATTTTTCAAAATTTGATCGAACATCTTCAAGTAATTTTTTTTTCCATTCGGCCTTCGAAAGGACTTCTTAATTTTCTTTTAACGAGAGAGCTATTGGTTTCAATAGTTTGAAAATACAGTACAAAATCTACCATGCCTTATTTAACAAGATTGTTATATTTTTTCTCCTTCAGTATTTCCTTTGCAATAAAATAACAAAATTGTATTTTTTTTCAATCTGATATTTTAAATATTTTAACTTTTACCATTAGCATCATTTTTTAACATCAAGAAAGGTGATATTAAATGAAGGTAAAAGGATCAAATGGACCAAATTCAAATATCTTAATTAAGGTAATTTAAATAATAAATTTACTGCAAACATAATCTTTCCAATAATGACAAGCGTTTTAATTTTTTAAATTTTTCAATAATTTATGCGGAATAACATTTTAAACATTTCTTAATTTCCTCGCCTTTTCCAATAGTTTTCAATATCATTATTGCATTTCTTCTAATTAAGAGGGTCCTGTTTTCTATATTTTGTTGTACTCTCAAATATATTTCATTTTGTTAAGTTTTTAAGAATGATGTTAAAGTTAAGATGATTGCTGATCTAAGATAACTCCTGAAATTATTTTTACTAAATGGCTCCTTCCATTTCCTTCTTTATTGGCGCAACAGCCCCCATGGTTGACGAACACCGTCTGTTTACTGGCCGATTCGAAACATATGTTTTCTTTTTACGGGGTATGGTTGTCAGCCACGCCCAACGCTCTACAGGCCCATTAGACCAAGACATACGTTTAAAGTAGATTCCGAACTACGACAAACATCCATATCACCGCCGGGACTCTAACACGAAGTCTGTGGCACCGATCGCCAGAGCACTTGTCACTCGGCCATCAGATCCCGTCTTTTCCTTTATTCCCCTTATTTACACCAAGAAATTCTTTCATTCAAATGCTTTGTGAATGATGCTAAAGTTCAGATGAATCTTACACTGTTGCGAAACTATATGTATTCATGAGCAACTTCAGAATCCTACGAATCTCTTTTTCTAACGTTGTAATCATCCCAACTGGATTCCATTCCTCTAATTTCCAGCAAGTAGTTAGAAAACTAACCAGAATCTTGAATTGAAAAATAATTTTGTATTTTAATTTACCCTATTGAATTAGAACCCATAGTAGCCCACTTTTAAGTCAGTGAGGAATCTTCCTAAAAGACGAGTTTAAATTTTCACGGAGAGTGATTCTATCATTCAAAAGAATAATTCATATGTTGAATGATGAATAATCTGAAAACAAAAAAGATTCACGAGATCTGTTGTTAATATCTTATAACTGTAAAATTTCATTTTGATGATTTTATTTTCTAAACAATGTTATTGGGGAATAATGTTTTCCGTTAGTATTTACAGTTGTAACAGTTCGGAATTAGTATGGTAAAAATTGCGAAAACTCTGTTGTGTCAATATGAGCAATATATTTTTGTAAATAATTTTTATAAAATTATTGTATAATTCATATGCTATGTGTGCGTCCCTTGAAAGGGATGCTTTTTGTCTATCTGCACCTGACCGGATGGGAATCCGATATGTCAACGAGATGACCCGTTTCCGGTGGGTGCAGATCTTTTGCCACAGCTGGGGGTGAAGGGGATATCTCTGGAAAATATTTTAATTGGTAGGTGTCTTACGAAACGTCGTGCCAGATGGCCAAGAGCTATAATTTACTAAGACTTTTAAGACTGTTGTTGTCTACTAGTATGCTGGGAATTTGTATGGACGGGGGGTGAGTCTGCCGAGCGGATATAGACTCTGATATGGTGTCGGCAAACGTCGCCCCCTCCCCCTCCAAAAATGAACTATAAAATGGAGGCTATGGACATCGTAGGGGGGACAGAGAGAAAAAAAAAGAGACGAGGTGTGAACTGTTCTCCGGAGCTTGAAGGAAGGTGGCTGAAATAAAAACGAAGACGGGAAGATGATCGAGGCTGAGATGGTTGTACCATGCCAGCGTGAAATAGATGTATTAGACTGGGAGTTTGACGGTGAATCAGAATGACTGGCATCCCTTGCATAGTACGAATTAGCTGGGATCACCTGGCAGCAGCGTCATTTGAAAAAAAAAGTTGTACAACCCATGCGACGACTCTCACCAGATATTATCTATCTATTTAATCACGTCTTTGTTGATATCCTATAAGGGCACCAAATTTAGATGAATTACCATTTTTTACAATGATGTGTGTGAGTGTATAATGTCTTTCAATAGTTTTTAATGTACTACTCTGAATGTTCGTGTAGCATGACAAAAATATGAAAATTGTCACCAAATGTTAAGTATCAATTTAAATTTTTGCCACAGACTTAACTGTAATTGGCAGTACATAGTTACTGTGGCTCACACAATTAGGAGAATCATTTTGTATATATTAACATTCGTATACTATCCTGAGCCTATTGATATATGCGCTGTTTTCATAAATTATACATACCTATAGAATTGAAATCAATATTTTCATGTGAACCTTTGAAGCAATCAATAAAAATAAACACTTAACACAAAATATCTAAATAGTTTTGAAAGTTTTTGCGACCGAATTCCAAAAAAAAAAGTATATTTAATATTCATCAGTTTGAATAGTTTGGAAAATAATATTCTTGGAGAGAAGTATTAGAAAAATAATTAATTATAGCTTTATGAAAACTCACAAGGAATAGAAATAATTGTATTTTTGCTTTTATTATCTACCAGCACGCCAGCCAAACAAGGCTAAACTTTTAGACTTTCGTGTCCAAGAACTTTTATGGCTGTCATAAACATGAAAAGTAGAGGACTGTAATGTGCTTTAGGTGAACTTCTCCTAAGTTTGTACGTCGAATCTGTAATGTATAACGTCAGAAGACAATTTTATTCTTATGCAAGTCAGTATAATTATTGTGATATCCAAGAAAATCATTTACATGCTACGATTATCAAACTACTTACTGATGGATTAAATAGTCTGATTTTTTGTGTCATTGAAGTTGTTTTTTAAAATAAAACTTTCTGACTATGGTTTACTGAATAACTTTTAATTTTGAAATTCAAAAATGTTTTTCTTTAATAAACAATGGAGAGTAGTTTTAGTCAATCATGTTTCTTTTATTAATAAATTAAGTATGTTAATGACAACCATTATAAATGTTTTATTATTAAATTATTTTTACAAATTATTTAAATTGCTTATTAAATTTTAAATCAAATAATTATAAATGTGTTTAAAATATTTTTAATAAATTCTTCAGAATGTATTTTTAATGATAATATGCAGAGTAATTTTCAAATGTATTGCTACAGAAAAATTAAAACTATTCAACAAAAATACTAAATAGCAGCTATTTAACTAACTTGTTTTAACTATTCTCTCCAATGCACAATAAAAAGAAAAGAATGTTTAATCTACAATTTTTGAAACTTTGACGAAAAAGAAAAAAAGATTAAAATGCTTTTACTTTCCAGCATGTTTAAATTTTTTAACATTATTAATTTAGCAAATACGATCGAATTATTGAGTTCTTCTTCTTAAACTTGTCTTGTACCTTTTTTTATTATCAAAAGCAATTTTTGCTTAATACATAAATAACAGAATTTGTCTGTGATTAAAATTTGGGTTCTTAGTTATAACTTTTTGTTATTTGTGTTTATCTATTTAGTTAGTAACTTTCTTTTAATAAATGATTAATAAATTAAGAAGAGAATTAATTTTCTCTTGAAAATAAATTTTTAGTCAAGTAAATCCTCTCAATTTTTTTAATCACAAACGTTCCAAGTTAAACTCGGACATCAAAGAAAAAAATGTTAGTCTGACAAATATTTCAGAATAAATGCAAAATACTAAAATGAATTAAAAAATATGGAAATGATTTTTTAATATTGCATTTATTGCTCTACTAAAAACAAAAGTTAATAAAGCTAATTTATGAAGGATGATAAAATTTAACCATAAAAATAAAATTGAGAAATAAAGACTTGGCAAGCTAAGTCAGGACGTCTGACAATTGCCACTACGACTATCGTGTTTCTTTCTATCGGTGGTTCTATTTTTCTTATTAGCCGCAGCTTTCTAGTGATTCGAGAAGTATTGATCTATCCATTCAAACATTTATAGAATCTTCATTTATTTACAAGCAATATTTACAAAGATATACAGGGTTGATGGTAACAGTTCAAAGGCAAAGGCTGAACTGAAGAAAATGTTCTTTTTAGAATAAAATAACTCGTTTCCACAGCAACAGCTGGTTTCCACGACAACAGCCCGTTTCCACGGCAACAGCGCAATTCTGAGTCGGTTCCAAACGATTTCTATAAAACTACCACGTGACGCTGCGTGGCGCGAACTAAAGCATAAGAATTCCAACAACAATTAAAAACCAAATAATTAGAGTTTCGAGGAAAATTTGCAGCTAAATTCCTATTTAATATTGTAGACGTTCAGAAGTATGTTACCGAAGAAAACATTAATTTAACTAACTGACTGATAAAAGAAATTAGTCATTAAGTATGCTGAAAATGGAAATACTATGGGAAAATATCAGAGGTCTATTACACAATAGAAAGCTCCAGAACCAATAATCAAGTAGAAAGTAAATTTAAAACAGTCTACAATAAGATTTTCACCTCAGAGAATGAGCAGTATTTAGTAAAAAGAAATAAAAAATGAAAACAAACAATTTGCTTAATGTTCCAAAGCCAGCTATTCTTGCTGAGGAGGAATAGCGGAGGGGGAAAGGGAGAAAGCCAAACCATCCACAATAAAAACTGTGCTCCATAAGACAGATCTCAACCGACGAAAAGCCATCTACAGATAAGCAAAATACCACGGTATAATTTAAATGCGTAAAAGCAACATGCACATTCATTCTTACTGGAAAAATGTATTATTTAATGATGAAACCAAATTCAAAATTTTTATATTAGAGGACAAGAATTATATCGAAAGAAAATTGAGTGAGGAGTTGCATACAAAAACACTCAAATCATGAAATGTGTGAATTTTGAATTCTCTCACAGCGAATAAGTTTGCTTAAATCACGTTTGAATGGTAACAAAACAAATTCGCGTGTTAAAAAATTTAGGCTACAATTTAAATTAAAAGAATAATATTTAAATGCCATCAAAATTACGTGTTTATGATTCCTTCCTTTTTTCAAAAACTATTTGTGATTTTTGTTTATTATTGTCACAGTCAACAAAAAAGAATCTGCTGCAAATATTAATATTAATTTATGTTAGATACGTTACTATATTTTTTATAAAAGCGAGATAAATATAGATAGTGTGATAAATGTTATTATATAAAATAAATCTTCAATTAAAATGCTTATTTAAATACTTCTGTAAAAAATCGCAAAGAAAACCAAATCTGATAATAAATAAAAACAAGTTTTTTTCAACGTATATAAACATGATCCATTTTTAAAAAGCGCTACTTTATTTTTCGTTATCGTAAGGAACAATAGTAAAAGATACAATTTTAAATTTTCATTTATACAAAAGGATTTCTGTAAGTAGAATCTTAAAGAATTGGAATTAATCTTAATGTTTAAAAATAATACTAATCAGTATTTTATTCGATGATAAATCCACTAATGACTCGTAGTTTTGAAAAACAATTTCAAAAATCAAATTTCATACAAAAACAAAATTCATACGCAAATTTCAAATTGAAAGCTTCCCTTATTTCCCATTGTCTATTTTACAAAGAAATCTTTATGTTCCATTTAACAGGCTTTATTTCATTTTAACTATTAGTTTTAAAGTTTCGTAATAGAAAGAAGCACAAAAACATGAATGGCTTTATCCAAGTATCACCTCCAGCTATAAAGAATTTAACTATTCAAACAATAATGTTGGTACCGTTTAAACAATGACTAAATTTTGATCTATTGTATTTTTAGAAAAAGAAGAAAAAAATTTTTACTTTTTTATTTTTCAAGCTCACTTAAATATTTTAGAAAATTATGCATAGAAAAGATATAGTTAATGCTAATAATTAGTTTTATACGCATTTACTACCACAAGAGCACTCAATGTCTTCGATTTCAAGAATCATAATATCTATGTTAATAAATCAATAAATAAATTGAAAGACATGTTGTTTTCAGTAAAATATTTTATATTTAAATTTTTTTATTAACTTTATGGTAATTTTAACTAAGAATATATGAATATTTGGATAATTCTTTTGTTAATTTTCTTCCCTTCATAATTTTCAAAGTGTTATTTGAATAAAAAAAAGGAACACATGAAAATTCTTAGAAATATAATTTTAATACATCAAAAGAAATTCAATGGATAGACACACACACACACACACACAAATCGATTAAAAAAATGCGTAGCATGGTTCGAAGAAAATTTTCTTGAGCTTCTTAAATAATTATTTTGATTTTTTAAGATTGATTTTCTTTTTGTGGAAAGTTTATATTTGCATATGAAAAAAGGTTTAGAAGGAAGAAGATAATAAAAACATAAGCGGTGTCAGTCATGAACGTATATTCCCTTTCATTTGTTGAATGGAGTAAAATTATTTAATATAATTCTCAATAATTCGAATCTTAGTAAACCAGGTTCTGTTCAATCAAAAGAATAAAAAATGTATCTTTTATAACAGGGGTGGCCAACCCGCGGCGAGCCTTTGAATATTTTTCCGGCCCGTATGTTTTATCACACTTTTACAAAATATATTTATTTTATAATGGCCAAAGTAGTGAAAACCAATGCATTAAACAAACACATTATGTGATCTGTATATTCAAAAATTAACTGCTGATATTATAAGAAAATTTTTTAAATAATATTCTGAGAATATTTTATAGATATTTCTTGTTTTATTTATGAGTTTACAGTTATGAGCTAGCAGAATAATTAAATTATGTTGTGCTAACTCAGGTGGCGCTCATCTTGGAACATCTAATCTAACAATTTCTATTTTTCACTTTAAGTGACCTCAGCGACGCAGAGATCATCCCTCGATACACGCAGTTGGTTGTTGTTTGCAGAGTAAACCAGACTCTTAGTCCAAGTTGTTAGTGCTTTTGATTCATACTTACATTTGCGAATCGTTTTTGTCGAAAATGAAATTGACCAAACACAAAAGACACTCAAACATAACAAACGCAACACCAATTATGATGTGAAAATCCTAAATTGTGATCGATTTGTAAAAACTAAGCTAAAGAGTGGAGAAACGAATATAGCCCTAGTAAAATAAATATTTTTTTTTTTAAAGATTTCATTTATATTTATATATTATGTGCCCTTTTCTACTAGAACGCTTAGAAATAAACAATATATGTGTGTATTTTCTGCAGATGAAAAGATAAAGGAAATTGAAGATTTAAAAATCGAAAAGAGAACATATTTGGCTTTCAGGGAGGATTGGAAAAAAAAAATATATATATTTTTTTTTTTTTGTCTTTTTTAATTTTCCAAAACAACTAGAAATACCTTTGCAAAACTAAACAGCTATAGAGTCTTTCACCCCTGTTTTCCCTAATGCAATGAACTTTAATTTATAATTCCCAATACTTGTTATTTTTCTCCCATTAAAACTGTTTTATCTTATTAAGGAAATTTATTATAATGGTATTCATATTTAGTTCTTGTATAATAAGAACCAAACAATTTTTTATCATTTGCTAAGTCTAATGATCTTAAGCCTACTCAATATACAAAAACACGTTCCCACCTAATTATTTAATTATTCTATACATCAATTAAATATGATTATTGAAAATGAAATGAACTGTTACCGTTTAAATAAATTTTAGAAATATTAGTAATCATACTATTTGGTATAATTTAAGAGAATTTAGTTGTTATTTTAGAAATTATCATTTATTTTTACTTCAGAATTGACTCTCTTCTTTAATAGTTATTTTTAAAGAATTTTTTAGAGATAAAATGTATGCAATTTGTTGAGAAAATAATAATAATTAAAAATTTTTGCAGTTAGTTATTCTTTATTATCACGTTCCAAGTTAAATTTTTTACCTTAAAATTATTTTTCTGTGATGATACACAAACTTTTACACTAATGCAGATGTGTCAGAAATAATTAAACGAAAAAAAAAATTATTCGTTTGATTTTGTTTTAATATATACCATAAATTTGTATTAAGTCCATTGTATCCAACAGTCCATTTATATTACATTTTGAATTTACAATAATGACATTAAATTATTTTTCATATAATTCACCTTTAGAACTGCATATATGTTATGTAGCATTTTTAGTATTCTGAACAAATTGGGGCAGGATATCGTTTCTAAACTAGATGTTTTGGATCAGATCGGATCGGTGTGCTTGCAGTTGATTCCCTCTCATGTGGAAATTAAATTGCTGATCTGCTCGCTAGAGAAGGTTGCGAACTTCCCAAAGTTTCTTCCTTCAATCTGTTAGATTCGGAGGTTCATTCCATGATACTAGCCAGATTGAATACCGCTTGGAGGTCGCCACCAATTTATGCATGATACGCCGCTAAATATCCTGGTATGTCCTTGCAGTGCTCCTATCCTAGATCTGCTCAAACGGCTTTAGCTAGACTAAGGACTGGCCACGCTAAGAGTTTGACCTTCAGACATTGAGCTTTTGCCATTCTTCGGCCATCGCGTCTCCCTCTCATCTCATCGATTGTATTAGTGCCTCTGTGAGGCAACTGTTGAATGAGGGCGAGATTGCTTTTGATTTATTAATGCGACATGGTCTTTTGGACCTGTTTCTAAACCAGTGGGATAAGCAACAACAATATTTTTAGTATTATTTATGATGAAATGCAGAAATATTTTGTTACCGCAATTTGAAATCATCATCGCCAACGGTAGCAGCTGGCGGTTCACAACTTGCACCACCTCTCCTCGAGATTTTTCGTACCTGTGTAGGGTAGAATATACTAATTTTATTCATAATTTACATTTAAGTTAGGATTTTATGGTCTTCTGGCTTATGGATTTATCTTACGTATCCTCTGCGAGCTTATGACAACTTTCCATTTGATTGTTTTGTCGAATTTCAAACAAAGCACCTTTGTTTCGAAAATATAACTCCTTATTCACCTGGCTTATCTGTACCACAACGTAAAGTAGATTTTTTTATATATTATAGCAAAAATAAATTTTGCATAAATATAATAATTACTTTTAATATAATAAAAATATTTGGCGAATATCATTTTAACTATTCTTTAATTACTGTGATGGCGGTGACTAGTTCTATATTGTTAAGTTTACAAGTATTATTAATTAATGTTTGATATTTTTAAATTTTTTCATTATGCATTTAATATTTCCTTTTAAAATATGCATTAAAATACTATTTTTTTTAAATAATAAATTAAAATTATCTTTTTAGATTATAAAAAGCATAAAATAGAATAAATATTCATAAAAATAACATATCGAAAACTATTAACCTTTTATGAAAAAAATTCAGGCGAGTTCATTTTGTAATTTCATTAAAGAAATAAAAAAATTTAAATTATCATCCATTTAAAAATGAAAATAATTTTAAATTTTAATGAAGAAGTGTGCATAAAATGCTTTTTTAATATAATAACTGAAAATTAACTCAACACTATTTCTTTTTCGGCTGTCTGAAATTATATTGCGTTTTTAAAAAAATAAAATTTACAGAAAAAAAAAAAAAGGAAGGTAATTTATATTTAAAAATAATTCTCCCGGGCTTGTGATAAATTACGCATAAGCTACTAATTCATAAACAATTTCCTTTGTATGTGCTTTAAGACTAGATGCTTGTAGTGTTTAATTACATTAATCAAGCAATATTTGTTTTCAAATGTAATAGAATTTGTTCATGCATAAAATTAAATTGCAGTAATTAATGTTAGAGAAATTGCATCTCCCCAGGCACATATGAAATAAGAAACAGTTAACTATGTTTTCTTAAAATGTAATCCTTTAATTCCTCTTATAATTAATTTCAAATTAACCTTTATTTGTTTACAAATGTTTTAATTACGGTAGTTAATTAAAACAATGTGCATATTTAAGAGTGCTTAATTTTTCTTCTTCATCTTTTGCAAAAACAAGTTAATTATTCAGTGATTTCTTGAATTCAAATCAAATGAGTTTGTTGGTGGTCTTGAAGACAAAGCTAATTTTGAATTCATAAATATATTTATTAAGGAATCTATTTAACTTTCTGTTTTGTGATAAATGGAACAGATATATCAAAATAAACAAAGCTGCTTAATTTTAGTAAAGAAAGATTGCATACATAAAATATTTCGTTTTCTTCATTTATGATATCTTCATTACTGAAATCAATCAATTTCTTAAAGGCATTAACAAGAAATGTTTACTTTATGAATATAATAGACGAGTTTAATAACTTGTTTGATTGTAATAGAACATTACAAAATTTAAAATAAAAAAAATAGTCGAATTTAAAAAAAAAAATCTTTACATGAATAAATTACATTAATCATTGAAATTATATTTAAAAATATTTATACTTATCCTAAATAATGCCACGTTTCTAAATTATTAATTGTCATAGTAAAAACAGTCTAATCAAAATAATGTTTGGGATAACCAACCCATTGTCACGTATGTTAAAAATGCTGCACAGCCAGAAATACAAAATTTCATGATAAAATTGTTATTTTTATGAACTCATTACAAACTTGTTTTTAATAAGCTTTTATTAGTTTCACCTGTATGTTTGTTTGTAACTGAGTCTTTGGGCTTGATTTTTGCTGTACTTTAAGAGATCAGATTTAATTTAAACGGTGTAGACTTATCAAGGACCGATCACAATAAAATAAACTCATGTTTGTGAAAATTGCAACACCATGAAGGACTTACGAGTGAGCTGAAATTTTCAGGAAATGCAAATTAGCGCATGATATGCAAATGATTAGAATTTCAAATCCGTAGCGCATGCGTATGCTGAGAAGCGCCCTCTGAACGGCCGATGGATCCGAATAAATAGACGGCTGTAGCGAAGCGTGTATGGTTATCGGTGGCTATCTTAGCTCAACGTTAGCTCAATCATTACTTATGCCTCTTCGACGAAAGAGAGCGAGATTTGAACAACTCACAGAGTTTGAACGGGGAGAATCATCGGCCTTCGCGAAGCTGGATTGTCTTATCGTGCAGTAGCCGCTCGTGTGCAGCGTAACAGTAGCACAGTGATGCGTCTTTGGAAGCAGTGGACGGACGAGTGTCGGACAACTCGGAATCCGGGAGTATACCCCGAAATGTGACGTCAGCTCGCGTTGATAGGCACCTGGTCCGCATGGTGCTGACGGACCGTACAGCTTCCTCTAGACAATTTGCAGCACAGTGGTCAATAGCTATAGGTGTTTCATTGTGTGCTTCATCAATTCGTAGACGTCTGCTGCAGCGTGGACTGCGCGCAAGGACTCCTTTATACAGGATCCCTCTCCCGCTAAACCATCGCTGCCTGCGGCTACAATGGGCCGCTCAGCATAAAGACTGGCGTGCTGATTGGCAGAATGTCTTGTTTTCTGACGAATCCCGCTTTAATTTGTAGTACCATGATGGCCGCATTCGTGTCAGACGCTATGCCGGTGAACGCCACCTTCCGGAGTGCAGTATCGAACGCCACAGTGGACGAATACCCTGAGTAATGGTCTGGGGTGCCATAGCATATCATGGACGATCTCAATTGCTAAGAATTGTGGGCAATCTGAACAGCAACCGGTACATCAGTTAAGTTCTACAGCCCCAAGCTGTTCCCTTCCTTCAAAGCTTGCCAGGCGCTGTATTTCAACAGGACAATCCCTCATATCGCTAGTACTGTTCAATCCTTCTTTGCAACGCGGCAGGTACAGCTTCTTCCTGGCCTGCGTATTCCCCGGATATGTCGCCGATTGAACATGTGTGGGATTTCGTTGGTCGGCGTCTCGCTCGGGATCCTCGTCCTGTTACTTCTGCAGACGAACTTTGGGTTCGCATACAAACAATATTCAATGCTCTTCCTCAGGCAGACATTCAAAATTTGTTTGACTCCATGCGACGTCGTGTAGCAGCACTTATTGCGGCGCTTGGTGGCTATACAAAATACTGATTCCGATCTCTTATTATTGTTTGTTTGCTTTGAACATATAATCATTTATTTGTACCACTACCACTCAACTGTGTATTAAATTACATTCAATTATGACGATTCCTTCATGGTGTTGCAATTTTCACAAACATGAGTATATTTTGATAAGTTTATTAACTCATCATGATTAGGATTGTCAAGATTAGTGATTTTATTTTAACTTATGAAGAGCAATTTAACCCATGTAGAATGAAAGTACCTAAGACATTAAAATCTACGTGGGACAACGGATAACGCGCCTGACTACGGATCAGGAGATTCCATGTTCGAATCCTGGCTGTGTCGACATATTCGCATTTAGCCTTTGTTTTACTCACAATTAAATTATTGTAAGAACTATAGTTCCAATCCTCCATACCGGGACTTCATTTAAATATTATAGTTTAAAAACAAACACTAAAAACACGCTTTTTAGAGTTAATCAAGCTAAAAAGTAAAAAATAATTGTTAAGATAAGAACAAAAAAATTGACGAGAAAAATGAATGCCGCTGTTCTAAAAGCGTGGGTTGCTGGATATCAATCGTTATAATTTTTCACTAGTTTCGTGTCGAAATGCAGAGTTAGTTAAAAATGTCATGCAAAGCACCCCAGCTTTTAGAACAGTGGCATTCATTTTCTCGTCAGTAATTTTGTTCTTATCTTAACAATTATTTTTTACTTTTTAGTTTGATTAACTCTAAAAGCGTGTTTTTTAGTTTTTTTTAAACTATAATTTACTTAACTCTATACACATGAAAAGTATTTACATAAAT
Organism: Caerostris extrusa; assembly: GCA_021605095.1. Taxonomy (NCBI): domain Eukaryota; kingdom Metazoa; phylum Arthropoda; class Arachnida; order Araneae; family Araneidae; genus Caerostris; species Caerostris extrusa. Next base: position 52,240 of record BPLR01008232.1, on the reverse strand, counting down.
AACGTATTCATTCTGTTTAAATATCCAACTAAACATTCATTTTCAATTTTCAAAATATTTGCATAAGGCTTTTTATACCAGATAAAAAAAACTGTTATTAAGATAAAATCAAATGTTTTTATTCTGCAATGTTTTTCTAATTTTTCATGATGGATATCTATAACATGATTTTTTTTTAGGCTTATTTACCCATTTGTGAAATGGCATCTTCTTATTTTAGTGTTTCCTTATTTTCCATAATTGTATTTACTTATTTACCATGATTGTATTTAATTATTTACCATGACTGTATTTACTTACCTGTCTTGATTAAATTAGCAACTACGCTAACATTAAATTAATAAATATGATCACGTAGTCTCTCTAAGCTACTTACTAGAGTTTGTCTAGACATGTAAGTCGCTCATAATTGTAAGAGTCTCAATAGATTTCAATTGATTGAATATTTAAGTTTTAAATTGAACTGATATTTTAAATGAATAAGTAATCTTTTATATGTAACCTTCAGGGTTTTTTTTTACCTTAAAATGGGTTCGTTTCGAAGATGGCTCAAAACTTGAAAATCTCAATGCTTACAGCAATACTGTTCCAAACGGGTAGTTTTCCAGCATATTTTTTTTATTTATTTATAAAAAAGTATATTTCAAGGTTTTTTTTATTTTATTTATAAAAGTATATTTATTAAACAGGTCTAATAATTTATTTAAACATTAAGAATCTTAGTTTTTTATTATCACTTGATGGTCCAGATTCTTGGATTGTTCTTAAGAAGCAGGAAATGACAAATGAAAGGAATTGCACCATAAGGAACAAATATCTTGGAAACGTGTGCTATATTTTCTGTGAATGTTCAAGAAAGAAAGAAACACGACGAGACGAAAAAAAAAAAAATTTGAATGACCCCCTCCCCCACCCACACACAAATACCACATATTCGCTGAAATGCAACAGAAAATTCTACTGCAAATGCTCCCAGCCAGAAGAAAAAAATGTAAGTGCAACCCCAATAACTATAAAAAGAAACTTTTAGAAGAGAAGAATCTTCTCCCGAGTAAATGGTCATTCTTCAACTTCGTCGAGTGGGGGTGAGGGCGACGATACCAGGGCCATTAACAGACATCGACCTCTCCATGGAGCAGTCAGAGCTCGAGGGCGTAATGGCGCGGAGCAGGGGTTAATCTTCCGTGATCACCAGGGAGCCCCTGTTAAATGAAAGAAAAAAAACCACAAAAAAATAAATAAATAAAAGGACAAACGCAATATATCGGTGGAGGGTCCATATCCTTATAGCCCGCTTATCTTCTTTTCTCATGATTATCATGCATCAGCATTTTTTCTGAATAGATGTTGACCCCACAGGAAAACGGTATAAGGGACACTTGGAGCGTTTTATTATTTACGCCGGGGATTTTTTTTCCAAGCGACCTTACAGGTATTTTTCTATTATTTTTTCACCGTGTGCGTTGCCGGGAAGAGAGTATGGAAAAAAGGAAATCGGAAATAACGTTTAAAAAGAGGGGGAAGGGGGAGGAAATAAGAAGATTTCGCTGGAATCGCTTCGTTGAACGCTGGATGCACCGTTCGGATGTCATGAATCGTTTACTTCATGAGCAGGGGGAAGGAATTTTCCGATACGTGCTTTTATGTGTTTTTTTAAAGTACCGGTATGTGATAAAGAAGCTATTTTGAATCTGGCAAATACGATTTCCTTTTACCAAAAGGGGATAAAAGTAAATATTTATCGTATAATGTGCATCGAAAAAGGAAATGGATGGTATTATTCCTGGTAAATAGAAATAGTTTGGTAATTTGTTAATCAAATAGAGATTGTTAGTAGTAAAACACGAAAACCTGACGACATTAATTGCCCCTGAATCAAAGTAATGTGTTTTAGCCCAAACTGATTTTTAACGAATCGTTGTCAACAGTAAAACGACGTCCATGATTTTTACATAAAACTGTCTAGACTGTTTATTGTAACATAACACTGATATTCTTCATTTGTAATTGCAAATTATATTTTGGATTTTCTTAAATTTCAAAGGGAATTCTGAAACTTTTTTTCCAAAAATCTTCTGTTTTCATGACTTTTATTAAAATGGAATTTATACAGCAGCCTTCATTTAAAATTATTACCAGTTTAGAAATTTCAGATTTTCAGCTGAAGTTATTTTTAAAATAAAATTATTGATACCGAGATAAATAACAAGAAATCAACCTTTGGTATTATTTTTATCAAGTCTTGCATTATTCAAATTATGTCACGTACTTCTGATTTTTTTTTTTAATGACATGAACTTTGATTTCAGATCATTTGCCACAGTGTGAATATACGAAGGAGATTTTGCATTGTTTAGGAAGCATGTGTTGTCTGTTTCGCTTGGTTCAGAGACAAATTAGAAGGAATAACTCCATCAACAACTCCAATAAGCACAATACAACATCTTTCCCTTTTTCAGATATATTTAAAGACAAGGAAAGAAACCTTGGCTTGAAAACTAAACGCTTCATTCGACAAATGGGTGAAATATATTGTTTTTGTTAAATAGTGTATTTGCCTAAAGTAAAAGTTAAATTTCCATTTGAAGATGTTTTTAAATTATTGTTTATGGAGAGATAAATAACAAGAAATCAACCTTTGGTATCCTTTTCATCAAGTTATGCATTTGTTCTTATTCAAGAAATGACATACTTCTGATGATTTTAAATGTCATGAAATTTGATTTGTGATCACTTGCCACAGTTAATGAAGATATGAAGCAGATTTAGCGTTAATATGTTTTACCTTAAGCAGAATGGAGTGTTATAACCATCTTTTTTGTTTGACACCTGTCCCCTCTTTCGCACTGTACAGAATTTTTTTCTGAAGGCTTCTGAAATTAACCCTACGTGTAACTTTGTTTAGATTTCCAATTGTTTCTGCCTTAAATTTATGGGTTTTACTAATTTTGAAATTTGTTATCTCAAATATTTTGCAGAGTTGAAGACGACCAGAGAAAGTCTTCACTCATAAAATATATTTTTTTTTATTTAGACTAGTATGTATTGTTATAATGACTAGTCTGTATGTATTGTAGACTTATGTATTGTTTTGTTCCCAATATTATTCCTTTGCAGCTTTCGTTTTTTGCCTCTTTATACATCTGCCTCTTTCTTTTTGTGTTTTTAGTTGGATTTCAAGTACTTATTTTAAATCAGTGCCATTTTATTATCTATTTTGTATATTTCTTCTGTACATTTGATTTTAACTGCATATCAAATTTATTTATTTTTTTTTTTTCGGTTTTTCTGAATTTTTCAGGAGGTTTTTAATTTCAATTCTATTTCTATTCAATATTATATTATTTAGTTGGTAAATTTTTTCAGTGCATCTCTTTCCAACTCTTTTATTTTAACATTTTTCTGATTTTATGAAGACATATGAATTATTTTAGTTGTATTTCAAAGGTTATCAAAATGTATTCAAAGGTTATTATTCCGCAATGTTTTTGTAATTTTACATGATGAATATCTGAAATATTATTCTTTTAGGCTTATGTATTTTCCATTTGTGACATGGCGTTTTCTCATGATACTATTTACTTATTTGCCATAATTGTATTTACTTATTTACCACCATTGTATTTCTTTATTTGCCATGATTGTACTTATTTACCTGTCTTGATGGAATTAGTAAATACGATAAAATAAACGTAGCATCTTAAGCTGCTTATTTGAGTTTTTTCTAGACATTCTTGTCTTGCATAATTTTAAGAGTCACAATAGATTCCGATTGATTGAATATTTTCTGGACAACTAAAATAAGGTGCAGAAATTTCATTATTAAATTAAATATCGTACAGTTTTTAAATTTGAACTGATATTTTAAATGAACAAGTAATATTTTATCAAAATATCTAGACTATGAATAACTATACTTGAAACTAGACTAGATTTTAACTGGATTAGAAAAACTCTTATCAAACTGTATTCAAAGGTCATTATTCCGCATTGTTTTTGTAATTTTTCATGATGGATATTTGTAACATGATCCACTTTAGACATATTTGCCCATTTGTGAGATGACACTTTCTTATATTTAACATATTTTCTATAATTGTATTTACTTATGTACTACGATGCATCTCTTTAATTGTCATGATTGTATTTATTTACATGTCTTGATTAAATAAGTAAATACGATAACATTAAACGTAGCTTTACAAAAACAAAAACATTACAAACGTAGCTTAACATTAAACGTAGCATCTCCTTGCTTGAGTTTGTCTAGGCATACGTGTTGGACCTAATTTTAAGTGTTACAAAAAGATTGAACATTTTCTGTACAAATAAATTATTGCACAGAAAATACATTATTAAATTAAAATTGTACAGTTTTACAATTTAACAAACTTTTATTCTTAAATAAGTAATATTTAATGAAACTTTCAAGGGTTTTTCCCCTTAAAAATCAATTCGATTTCAAAAACTGAAAATCTCTGTACTATAGCAATACTGTTCCAAAAATGTACCCTTTCAAGATTTTTTTTTTTAAATTTATAAAAGTATATTTGATTTAATAATTTATTTAAACAATAACGATCATAGTTTTTATTATCACCAGATTCTTGGATCGTTCCTAAGAAGCGGGAAATGAGAAACGACAGGAATTGCACTATAAGGAACAAATATCTTGGAAACGGGAGCTATATTTTCTACGAATGGTCAAGAAAGAAAGGAAATGACAAGGAAAAAGAAAAAAAGAAACGAACCCCACACACAAAATACCACGTATTCGCTAAAATGCAACAATCTTAAGAGAAAAAAAGAAGTATAAGTGCACCCCCAATAACTATAAAAAGAAACTTTTAGGAAGAGAAGAATCTTCTCCCCTGGAGTAAATGGTCAGTCTCTTCAATTTCGTCGAGTGGGGGTGAGGGCGACGATACAGAGCCATTAACAGACATCAACATCTCCATGAAGCAGTCAGAGCTCGAGGGCGTAATGGCGCGGAGCAGGGGTTAATCTTGCGTGATCACCAGGGAGCCCTGGGGGAAATGAAAAAAAAAGGACACAAAAATAAATAAAAGGACAAACGCAATATATCGGTGGAGGATCCTCATCCTTATAGCCCGCTATCCTTTCTCATATGATTATCATGCATCAGCCTTTTTCTGAATATGTTGACCCCGCAAGAAAACGGTAAGGACGCTTGAAGCATTTTATTATTTACGCCGGGGCTCTTTTTCCAAGCGACTTAGGGTATTTTCTACTACTTGGGACCTGTGCGTTGCCGGTGAAGAGAGCATGGAAAGGAAATCGGAAATAACGTTAAAAAAGAGGGGGGGGGGCGTGAAAAAAGAAGATTTCGCTCGAATCGCTTCGTTGAACGCTGGATGCACCGTTTGGATGTCATGAATCGTTTACTTCATGTGCAGGGGGGAAGGAATTTTCTGATACGTGCTTTTCGGTGTGTGTATATTTTTTTTTTAAAGTACCGGTACGTAATAAAGAAGCTATTCTGAATCTTTACCAGAAGGGGATAAAAGAAAATATTTATCAAAATGTGAATTGAAAAGAAATGGAATTATTCGTGGTAAATAGGTAGTCTGATAATTATTTAATCAAATAGAAATAATTTTGACTTTAAAGGGATAAAAGAAAATATTTTTCATAAAATGAATTGGAAAAAGGAAATTGTTGGTAATTCGTTATAAATAGAAATAATTTGAATTAATTAAAGGGAGAATGTTTTTAGTATAATATGCGATTTCGTTTACATGATAAGATTAAAAGTAAATATTTGTCTCATAACATGAGTCGGAAAAGAAAATTGTTTATATTATTTGTGGTAAACAGAAAAAAATCTGATAATTGTTTAATCACTTTGAGATTTTAATTAATATAACATGCAATTCCGTAGACCTAAAATGGATAAACAATATTTATTGCAAAATTTGCGCCGGAGAAGAAAATTGTTGGTATTATCAGTGGTAAATAAGAAATGGTGGTTAATCAAATAATCAAACAGATAATATCTTAATAATTATAACATAACATTAAAAATATGAAAACTCTAATACCTGCTTAATTTTTTAATATTATATTTAGTTTTTATAATAGTAACAATGAGTTAAATGCATTTGACATCAATGAAATTGTATGTGTTAAATTGTAAAATTTTTAATAGATTCAATGCTTTAAAAGGATACTGTCTGCTGTATGAACTGGTACATTTTATAAAAATATAATTTTAATTGTTTTTTATTCGGAGAAAAATGTATCACTACTAAAAATCACTTTTAGTTCTTTTTTTAATATAGATTTCCTTCTTAGTTCTCTTTGTCAATTTTTGAATCTTCAAAAAAAAAAAAAAAAAAAATTGATTTTATTCCAAATTATAAGTTTTGACTAAATAAATATTTATAATTTAACTAATCACCGATATATGGCCTTAAAATTGAATAATTAATAGAAATATATGAACTTTAAAATGCTGAGTTGACTACAATTTATTAGTCTTAACATTTTAAAAAATTACTGAAACACCTTATGCTTCTTGTATGTGAATCAAATATATACTTTGTAAAATATATGAGACCAATTCCACTATTTTGAATAAAATTATCCATCAAATAAAAAAATATCTTTATAGCAGAATTTTAACTTATATTTTCATATGTTTAGAAAATTAAAAAAACTGAATTGAACTTTGAGTAATTTAGAGAAGTTTTTGGATTTAGACTATCCTTCACGAAGTTCAAAATGATTTTAAATGTAAGAAACGATAACAATTTTAGATTTTTAAATTAAAAAAATTTAAATTTGCTTATTTTTAAATTTACTTTGTTACAAAAGTATATCAGAGAAGAGATTTTAGCAAATGTCTTCTGCAAAACATAAAATATAACTGATTACACTTTATACAAATTTTGTCAAATTATAAAAAAAAAAAATAATTATATATTTTATCTGATTATTATTTTCACGCCGAATATTATTGAATTATAGAATTTTAATTTAATAGATTTTAATGCCGATTCAGAAATTGTTATAAATCTACATTGCCCATTAAATACAACAGTGTTAAACTTAATAACAGATTATGTGCTTTGTTGTGAGGAATAAATTTTTGTCTTAATTCCTGGATCAGTCCCAACATAGCGAAAATTGAAGAGAAAAATTTTTCAGTCTTGGAGCGGCTGCTTTTTGCTTAAGATTTTTAATTAGATAAAAAAAAACCCCTTATGTATGTATTCAGACGTTATTATTCTCAGTTTTTGTAATTTTCATGATGCATATCTATAACATGATTGCTTTTTATGCTTATTTGCCCATTTGTGAGATGACATCTTCTCAATTCTTATGATAGTATTTACTTCTTTTCCATAATCATATTTACTTGTTTACCACGATTGTATTTAATTATTTGCCATGATTGTATTCATTTATCTGTCTTGATTAAATTAGTAATCACGATAACATTAAACGCAGTCTCTTAAGCTCCTTATTTGAGTTTGTCTAGACATGTAAGTCGCTTATAATTTTAAGAATCTCAGTAGATTACAATTGATTGAATATTTTCTGTACAAATAAAATATTGTATAGAGATTGCATTATTAAATTAAATACTGTAAACTTTGAAAAAAATTCAAAAGTTACTAAAGCTCAAAATTTGTATATATCTGTTATTTACTACTACTGATCCAAAACTATAGCTTTCAAGAAAAGATGTTTTTCATAAACTAAACTTTCATTTCCGATGTTTAAACGTTTTTGCATTACAATTTTTAACTAGATAAGAAAAACTCTTATCAAAATGTAATCAAAGTTTATTATTCTGAAATGTTTTTGAAATTTTTATGAAGGATTTTTCATCTCTTCAACATGATTTTTTTTTACGCTTACTTGCTAATATTTGAGATCCTAAATTTCATTTCCCAATTTATCATGATGGAATTTACTTATTTGCCCTGATTGTATTCACTTCTGTCTTGATTAAATTATTAAATATAGTAAAAATAAATGCACTCGCCTAAGCTCGTTACTTACATAAACTGCTTTAGGTTTGTAAAGACATACATGCCAGACATAATTTTAAGAGTCTCAATAGATTTCGATTAATTAATGTTTTCTGTACAAATAAAATATGGTACAGAAATTGCATTAATAAATAAAACATTGTACAGTTTTAAATTTGAACTCACTTTTTTCCTTAAAGAAGTAATATTCTATGTGTAACCTACAAGGGTTTTTTACCCTTAAAAATCATTTAATTTCGAAGAAAGTCGACGATCTCAAAATTTATGTTCTAAAGCAATGCTGTTCCAAAACTGTAACTTTAAACAAAAAAAGGTTTTTATTTATAAAAGTATATTTATTAAAAGGTATAATACACTTATGTCCATAAATTAAGGATAATGAAGTTCAGGCAAAGAAAGAGACAAAACAAAACAAATTTGACTTATTTGTAAAGTCTATTTATTAAACAAAAGGCAAAGAGCAAAAAAGATGCTATATGTTTGACATAAAAATTGCGATTTTTTTTACTCCCTGGAGAAAATTTCTTTACAAAAAAAAAAGTATAGCATGGTTAGTATGATGGTTAATATGGAGTATGTCTCCCGGACGATGCAATACAGGCCTTACAACGCCTAGGCATGCTGAGTATCAAATAATCAATCTGATCTTGGGGAATATTACACCACTCATCAAGCAATGCACTCCGAAGTTCCGGTTAACAGGTGGGAGGGGATGACGGCCTGCAATTCGTCGGCCAATCCTATCCCACACATGCTCAATTGGATTCAAGTCCGGTGAGTATGCTGGCCAATCCATACTGGTGATATCCTTCAATTGAAGGCATTCGTCTACAGTGTTTGCACGGTGAGGACAGGCGTTGTCATCCATAAACAGAAATTCAGCACCCATGGCACTCAAAACAAACGTACATGTTGTTCCAGAATGACATCCCGATAGATGTGGCCTGTCATCGTTACACTCTGAACATGCAGGTCAGTTCTGGAACCAAGAATAATTTCTCCCCAAACGAGCCATCCTGCACCACCGTAACGGTGTCGTTCAATCTGGTGTTCTCTTGTTGGTAACGGGTACCTGGCGCTCTCCATATGAAAGTCCGGCGAGAATCAGACTGCTAACTAAACCTGGACTCGTCGGAAAACATCACACAAGACCACTGTTGCGGTGTCCACAATGCATGCTCTCTACTCCAGGTTAATCGCAGGCGACAGTGAGTTGCGGTGAGTGGAACACATCTGACAGGCCTACGAGCATATAGACCAATGTGCACTAAGCGTCTGTACACGGTCTGCCTTGAAACTGTCGTACCGGTAGCTGAAGAGAGCTGACGAGACAGGTCTGATGCTGTGCTCCGTCTGTTTCATTTTGGCAGTAACTCCTAAATAACTGTCCTCATTCGGCGTTGTAACTCGGGGGCGACCTGTGCTGTAACATCTACTCACATTACCATCTTCTTGGAATCGTTGCCAAAGCCTGGAGATGACCGATTCCAAGTTCCTCGGATACTTCCAGCTGGGTACGTCCACATTCCAGTTGTCCGATAATTCTACCACGTAAAAAATCATCCAAATGCTTCCTTTGTGCCATAACTATCCGGTTATTGCACTGAAAGGCTTTTTAAAGCGATTGTGAACAATTTTTACTTCTTTGCCACCATTCCTTATATACCCCCTCTCTTACACTCTCGCCATTGTGACGTACTATCCGCACCATCTGGTGGTTTACTGTAATTTGCATGTTCTTCTTCAAGATGTGTGTGATAATTCTACAGGTGAAATTTTTATTTTAAAGTTTAATTTCTGTGTGATTCTGAATTATCCTTAATTTATGGACATGAGTGTAATCTATTTAAACAATGAGAATCATAGTGTTTTATTATCACTTGGATGAACCAGATTCTTGCATAGTTCTTAAGAAGCGGTACGTGACAAATGAAAGGAATTTCACCATAAGGAACAAATATCTTGAGCTCTATTTTCTGCGAATGGTCAAGAAAGAAAGGAACATGATACGGAAAAAAAAAAAGAAAAGAAATGAACTGCCCTGCCCCTACACACAAACTACCACGTATTCGCTAAAGTGCAAGAGTCTTTCAGAGCCAGAAGAAGGAAAAAAAAACAGCATAAGTGCACCCCCAATAACTATAAAAAGCAACTTTTAGGAAGAGAAGAATCTCCTCCCGGAGTAAATGATCAGTCTCTTCAATTTCGTCGAGTAGGGTGAGGGCGACGATACCAGAGCCATTAACGGACATCAACATCTCCATGAAGCAGTCGGAGCTCGAGGGCGTAATGGCGCGGAGCAGGGGTTCATCTTGCGTGATCACCAGGGAGCCCTGGGAAATGAAAAGAAAGGACCAAAAAATAAATAAAAGAACAAACGCAATATATGGTGAAGGATCCTCATCCTTATGGCCACTATCCTTTCTTATGTGATTATCGTAGGGTAGCCTTTTTTTGAATATGTTGACCCCGCAGGAAAACGGTAAGGGACACTTGAGGCATTTTATTATTGAGGCCGGTGCTTTTTTTCCAAGCGATCTTGCAGGTATTTTCTTTTACTTGGGCTCTGTGCATTGCCGGGGAAGAGTGTACGCAAAGGGAAATCGGAAATAATGTTAAAAAAAAAAAGGGTTAAAGGGGAGTGGAGGAAATAAGAAGATTTCGCTCGAATCGCTTCGTTGAACGCTGGAAGCACCGTTCGGATGTCATGAATCGTTTACTTCATGTGCAGTGGGGGAAGGAATTTTCAGATACGTGCTTTTCGGTGCTGTGTATTTCTTTTGATTAAAGTACCGGTACGTGATAAAGAAGCTATTTTGAATCTGGCAAATACTATTTCGGTCTCCAGAATGGGATAAAAGTAAATATTTATCGTATAAAGTGTATCGGCAAAAGGAAATGGATGGTAGTATGCGAGTTAAATAGAAATTAATTTGGCAATTGGCTAATCAAATAGAGATTGCTAGTATAAATGCGATTTCGTTTCATTCATTCTATACAAAGAGCAGTATTTTTATCGTTGACTTTTCAATTTAGGTATGATGTTTGAATTGACGTGTCACTTTAATAAGAAATTCACCTTTTGATTTTATTATCACATTTCGTTTTAAAATAAAATGGAATATTAAATAGGATGCAGCAATATGAATCAAACTTACTCACCTAAATTGTTAACTTCTGTTTGTCTTGATTTTTATGTATTTTAAAATTTTAAGAATCACAAAAGATTTCTATTGTTTAAATATTTCCTATACAATTAATATTGTAAGCATACTAAATAACACATAATGAAGAGAAAATTAAATGTTCTTTTCCCCCACATTTAAGTAAATTAAAATTAGCTAAGTAAACAAATTTAATTGAAATTATCTAATGTTGATTAGTTAATTTCCCGTTTTGTAAACAATTTTAAAATTGCTTTTAGCATTTCAAATTTTATATAAGATAAAATTTGACAATATATGCATAAATTATTTTAACCATTGAAATTATATTTGAAAATATTCATACTTATCCTAGACATTGTTAATTCAGTAAATTAATAATCGTTATTATGAGAACTGTGTAATCAAATTTCTAACTCATTGTCACGTAACATTGTTATTATGGCAACAATGGCAACATTGTTATTATTATGAACCTATTATATGATTGTTTTTCAAAAACGCACTCTATACCATGAAATATATTTAAATAAATATTGCATTCCTTTTGTTTAATTATTAAACTATACTTTCATTTCATGTGTAAATTTTTTTTTCTTAAGATTTTTAGATAAAAAAAAAAAACTTTAAATATCTTATCAAAATGCATTTAAAGATTATTATTTCAGCAATATTTTTGTAATTTTTCTTGATGAATATCTATAACATGATTCTATTTAGGATTATTTGCCCATTTGTGAGTTGACATTTTCATATAGTATTTACTTTTTTGAATAATTGCATTTTCTTGTTTACCACAATTGTATTTCTTTATTTGCTATGATTGTATTTAATTACCCGTCTTGATTGAATTAGTAAATACGATAAAAATAAACGTAGCCTTTTTTTGAGCTCCGTATATGAGTTCGTTTATTGTCTTGCATAATTTTAAGAGTCACATCAGATTCCAATTGATTGAATATTTTCTGTACAAATAAAATATGGTACAGAAATTGCATGATTAAATTAAACATTGTACAGTTTTAAATTTGAACTGATATTTTAAATTAATAAGTAATATTTTACATGTAACCTTCAAGATTTTTCTTTACCGTAAAACATTCTTTTCATAGAAAGGCCAAAAGTTTAACATCTCTGTACTATAGCAATACTGGTCCAAAACTGTAGCTTTCAAGAAAAAATAATTTTTATAGAATTCCATTTTTAAGAGGTTTAATAATTTATTTAAACAATGATAATCTCAGTTATTTATTATCACTTTTAAGGACCCAGATTCCTGGATCGTTCTTAAGAAGTGGGAGGTGACAAATGAAAGAAATTGCACCATAAGGAACAAATATCTTGGAAACGTGCGCTCTATTTTCTGCGAATGGTCAAGAAAGAAAGAACATGACAAGGAAAAGAAAAAGGAATGTATCCTGCCTCCTTCCCCCAAAAAAAATACTACGTATTCGCTAAAGTGCAACAGTTTTCGAGACAGAAGAAAAGAAAAAAAATGTTAGTACGCCCCCAATAACTATAAAAAAAAACTTTTAGGAAGAGAAGAATCTCCTCCCGGAGTAAATGGTCAGTCTCTTCAATTTCGTCGAGTGGGGGTGAGGGTGACGATACCAGAGACATAAACAGACATCAACATCTCCATGAAGCAGTCGGAGCTCGAGGGCGTAATGGCGCGGGGCAGGGGTTAATCTTCCATGATCACCAGGGAGCCCTGGGAAATGGAAAAAAAAGGGATAAAAAATAAATAAATAAAAGGACAAACGCAATATGTCGGTGGAGTAACCTCATCCTTATAGCCCGCTACCCTTTCTCGTTTGATTATCATACGGCATCTGAATATGTTTGACCCCGCAGGACACTTGAAGCATTTTATTATTTACGCCGGGGCTTTTTTTCCAAGCGACCTTACAGGCATTTTTCTATTACTACTACACTGTGCGTTGACGGGGAAGAGAGTATGGAAAGGGAAATCGGAAATAACGTTGGAAAAAGAGTTGGAAGGGGGATGGAGGAAATAAGAAGATTTCGCTGCAATCGCTCTCTGAATGCACCTTTCAGATGTCATGAATCGTTTACTTCATGTGCAGGGGGAAGGAATGTTGAGATACGTGCTTTTCGGTGTGTGTATTTCCTTTTTTTTAAAGTACCGGTACGTGATAAAGAAGCTATTTAGAATCTGACAAATGCGATTTCGTTTACCAGAGGGGTATAAAAGTAAATATTTATCGTATAATGTGCATCGGAAAAGGAAATGAATGGTATGATTCGTGGTAAATAGAAATAGTTTGGTAATTGGTTAATCAAATGGAGATTGTTAGTATAACATGCGATTTCGTGTACATAAAGAGTTTATAAATAAATATTTATAGCATGACGTGTATTGCTAAAGAAAATTGTTGGTATTATTCATGGTAGATTGAAAAATTTGATGAATGTTTAATCAAATGGCGATTGTTTTAGTACAACAAACGATTTCATTTATTTTAAGAGGATATAAGTAATTATTTATCGCGTAACATGCATCGCTAAGATAATTGTTTTTATTATTCATGGCAAATGAGAATAGTCTGATAATAGTTTAATCAAATGTAGATTTTAATCAACATAACAAGCAATTCCATTGGCGTGAAAAGAATAAAAAAATATTTATCGCAAAAATGTATATTTTGTAATATGTATGAGTCAATGTCTTCTATTTAGAACAAAAATAATCACTAAATGAAAAAAAAACTTAACTCCTCTCATCATGTCATAAGTGCAGAAAATCAAATAAATTGATTTTTTGTTCCAGATTATCAAATTTCAATTCCGAAATATTAAAATAAAGTTAGGAATAAAAAAAATGAATATTAGATAAAACAAATTAATTATTTACAATTGAATATTGAGTTTTTAGAATATTTTTAGGATTTAGAACATCATCAAGGAAGCTTCAAAATATTTTTAAATACAAGAAATATTTACTAAATTGTTATAGCTTTTACTAAATTGTTATATGTTTGGAGAAGTTTTTCATTAGATTTTACCAATTTCTTCTTTGAGAAATATATAATAAAAATTGTTTTATTTTTATACAAAACTTGTAAATTCATATAAAAAAATATAATTACCTATTTTTTTAATTATAATCTTCAAGCTGGATATTGTTGAATTATAGAATTTTAACTGTTACTTAAACTGTTAACTTCTGTTTGTCTTTACGTTAATGAATTGTATAATTTTAAGAATCATTCTAGATCTCTATTGATTAAACTTTTCCAGTACAAATAAAATTGAATGTATAGCAAGAAATTCATAAACAATAGAAAATTAAATGTTCTTTTTCCTACCCTTAAGTAAATTGAAACTAATTTAGTAAATTAATTCCATTGGAATTAACTAACATTGATTAATTAATCTCCTCCTTTTGTAAACACTTTTAAAATTCCTTTTGTATTAAAAATTTATAGATCACGCATATATGCATAAATTATTTAACCCTTCAAATTACACAATCCAGTCACATTAATGTGACCACCTGTCAAATGCCAGAATAACCCCTTTGGCAGAGGGGACCACTGCGAGATACAATATATATTATATTGATTCGAATGCTTTCCGATGGCATAGGACATCCATTATATACACTCCACTGCAATGTGCTGCCACCTGCCTTTTGTGGTGGTTACTTCCCGTTGACGTCGAAAGTAGGTGGTGGTCACATTAATGTGCCTGGACTGTGTATATTTAAAAATATTTACACTTACCTAAACATTGTTATTTCTGTAAATTATTAATAGCTATCTTGAGAGCTGTATAATCAAAAGTTATGCTACGTGTAATCAAATGTCAGTGCATTCACGCATGTTATGAATGCGTCTCGACAAGAAATAAAAATTTCATATCAATATTACTATTATTATGAACTCATTATATGCTTGTTTTTAATTCTACACGCATGAAATATATTTAAATAAATATTGTATTACTTCTGCTTGAATATTAAACTGAAATTTCATTTTCATCTTTCAAACTTCTTTGCTTAAGATTTTTAACTAGATAAAAAACTCTTATCAAAATGTATTCAGAAATTATTATTGTGGAATGTTTTGTAATTTTCATGATAGATATCTACAACATGATCTAGGCTTACTTGCCCATTTGTGAAGTGACATTTTTTAATGATAGTATTTACTTCTTTGCCATAATCAGATTTAATTGTATACCACGATTGTATTTAATTATTTGCCTTCTTGGATCGTTCTTAAGAAGCGGGTCGTAACAAATCAAAGGAATTGCACCACAAGGAACAAATATCTTGGAAACGTGCGCTCTATTTTCTGCGAACGGTCAGTAAAGAAAGGAACATGACAAGAAAAAAAAAGAAACGAACGACCCCTCCCAGCCCACACAAATACCACATATTCGCTAAAATGCAACAGTCTTTCAAGGAAAGTGTAAAAATGCACTCTCAATAACTATAAAAAAAACTTTTAGGAAGAGGAAGAATCCCCTCCGGGTAAATGGTCAGTCTCTTAAATTTCATTCGAGTGGGGTGAGGGCGACGATACCAGGGCCATTAACAGACATCAACATCTCAATGAAGCAGTCAGAGCTCGAGGGCGTAATGGCGCGGAGCAAAAGGTTCATCTTCCGTAATCACCAGGGAGCCCTGGGAAATGAAGAAAAAAGGGACAAAAAATAAATAAATAAAAGGACAAACGCAATATATCGCTTGAGGATCCTCAGCTTTATAGGTCGCTATCCTTTCTCATATCATTATCATGGCATAGCCTTTTTTCTGAATATGTCGACCCCGCAGGAAAACGGTAAGAGACACTTGAAGCATTTCATCATTTACTCCGGGCCTTTTTTTCCAGTCGCACCGTACAGGTATTTTTCTATTACTTGGGCACTGTGCGTCGCCGGGGAAGAGAGTATGGAAAGGGGAAAGCTGAAATAACATTAAAAAAAGGGATGGGGGCGGGGAGGAAATAAGAAGATTTCGTTCGAATCGCTTCGTTGAACGCTGGATGCACCGTTCGGATGTCATGAATCGTTTACTTCATGTGCAGTGGGAAGGAATGTTCAGATACGTGCTTTTTGGTGTGTGTAGTTTTTTTTAAAGTACCGGTACGTGATAAAGAAGCTATTTTGAATCTGGCAAATACGATTTCGTTTACCAGAAGGGGATGAAAGTAAATATTTATTGTATACAGTGCATCGGAAAAGGAAATGGATGACATTATTCGTATTAAATAGAAACAATTTGGTAATTGGTTAATAAAATCCATATTGTTAATATAAACGCTATTTTGTGTAGAAAGAAGTTAAAAGTAAGTACTTATCTCATAACGTGCATCTGTAAAGATAATGATATTATTTACGGTAATGTCTAATAGACTGAAGAACAGGAATGGAATAGTCTGGTAATGAGTAATAGCCTGATAATTGTCTAATCAAGTAGATATTTTTTTTTTAATAAAACATGCGATTCCATTGACTCAAAAGGGATAAAAGAAAATATTTATCGTATAACGTACATCTGAAAAGAAAATGGATGTTATTATTCGTGGTAAATAAAAATAATTTGGTAATTGGTTTATCAAATACAGATTGTTAGTATGACATTCGGTTTCGTGTATTTGAAGAAATGAAAAGTAAATATTTATCGCAAGACGTGAATCGGAAAGGAGAATTGTTTGTGTTATGTGTGGTAAATACGAATGGTCTGATAATAATTTAATCAAATGGAGGGTTTAATTAATATAACATGCATTTCCGTTGGTCTGAAATGCATATTTATTCAAAATTTACGTTGATGAAGGTAATTTTGGTATTTTTCATGGTAAATAGGAAAAGCTTGATGATCGTTTAATGGAATAGAAAATTAAAAATAAATAAAAACTAAATATAATTTAACAAAAAATTTAAGCAGTTATTTTTTCTTATCTTAATGTTATGTTAATAACTATTGAGATAAGAAAATAATAAATGCTTAATTTTTGTTAAATTATATTTAGTTTTTATTATAGTACCAGTGAAAATATATGCATTTTGCATCAATCTAATTATATTGGTTAACCTGTAATTTATTAAATAGTTTCAATGCTTTAAAAGGTTGTGTTCTGTTTCAATTGGTATATTTTATAAAAAAAAAATATGGCATTATTGCTTTTTATTTGGATAAAAATGTATCCCTTCCAAAATTCATTTTTAGTTCTTTTTTGATGTTTTTTCCTAGTTCTCTTTTTTGAATTTTAAGTATAGAACATATTGATTTTTTTTCCAAATTTTAAGTCACTAAATAAATATTTTATGTGTTAACTACTCACAGATATAGCCTAATATTGAAATAATTAATAGAAATATATGAAACTTAAAATGTTGTGTGAACTTTTTACAACTAATTTGTTCTAAAATTTAAAAAAAAAATTACTGAACATCTTTTGTTTCCTGTACATGAATTAAATTTATACTTTGAAATATGTATGAGAATATTTCTTCTGCTTAAAATAAAAATAATCACGAATTATAATCTAATTAATTAGACTTAACACACTTTCCACTAATAACAAAATAATTCTTTTCATAACATAATTTTAACTCACATTGTCATATGCGTAGAAAATTAAATATACTGTTTTTATGATCATTGTCAAATTTCAATTCAAAATATTAAACTTCTTTTATAAAAAAAATTGAATTTGAGATAAATCAAATTAGATATTTACAACTGAATATTGAGTAATTTAGAATAATTTTAAAGATTTAGAAAATCATGAAGGATGTTTCAAAATGTTTTTAAATGCAAGAAATATTTTATATTTACTAAATTGTTATAGGTTTGGAGAAGCTTTTCCAATAGATTTTAGCACATTTATTATTAAATTTTTATTGTAAATATGATAAAATTTGTTTTATTTTACACAAAAATTTTCAATTTATAAAAAATAATTATATATATATTTTTTTTTCGATTATAATTTTAAAACCGAATATTGTTGAATTATAGAATTTTAATTTAATAGATTTTATTGCAGATTATTGCAGAAACTGTAAAAAATCTGCCTTGTCCATTAAATACATAAATTTCAACCGTAGTAATAGATTATGTGCATTATTATGAGGAATCTTTTCTTGTGTTAAATTCAATAGCAACATAGGGAAAATTTAAGTGGGAATATTTTAAGTCTTGGATTGGAGGGTTATGGATTCCAGGTTTTCATAAACAAAGTAATTCTATAGCGATTATGATAGCACCACTCAAATATCTCCTGAAATACATTATTCTCTATTATATGCGATATGCTTTTGTTATAGGTATGACAACTTTTATTGTATTGTTCAGCATTCATTGTTCATGACATCCAAATATGTATGAACTACCATGGCATACGCAAACACGCGAAATTCCCGACGTGTAAAAATGTTTGCTGGAAAACAAAATAAAATAGCATTTTCGATTTACGTCAAGAAAATACAATAGAATGCAGATATGCGGTTTAACCTAAAATTTCGTTTAATTTAATACCTTGTTAATATTTGGGAAGTCTTAGAGAAAATCCAACTGACATCTGCAATATAAGTAATTACATTCTCCTTTCATTACCGTTCTACACGATAGTCAAGCACCAGGTTTTTCGTGTCTGAATTCTTTTACGAGTGTCGTAAACACGAAAAAGCTGACGACATTAATTGCCCCTCAATCAAAGTAATGTGTTTTAGCCCAAACTGCTTTTTAACGAATCTATGTCAACAGTAAACCGCCGTCCGTAATTTTTACATAAAACTGTCTAGACGGTTTATTATAAGTTTACAATTTTAACCCTGGATATCCTTCCTTTGTAATTGCAAACTATATTTTGAATTTTCTTAAATTTCCAACGGAATTCCGAACCTTTCTATGCATCTTCTTTTTTCATTGCTTTAGTTAAAATGGAATTTATACAACAGCCTTCATTTAAAATTATCACCAGTTTAGAAATTTTTGATTTCAAGTTGAAGATGTTTTTAATATAAAATTATTTATACCGAGATAAATAACAAAAATTTGACTTTTGGTATGTTTTCATCAAGTGATGCATTCATTCTTATTCAAGTTACGGTACATATTTCTGATGTTTTTAAATGCCCTGAACTTAGATTTGAGATCATTTGCTACAGTTAATGAGAATATCAAGCAGATTTAGCATTATCTAGGAAACACAGTAAGGTGTTGTTTCCACTTGGTTCAAATACAAATAAGGAGGAATAAAGCCGGCGATAACTCCATAAAAAAATTCAACAACTTTCCATTTTTCTGATATATTTAAAGATACAAAAACACGACTTTAAAACTAAACGCTTTATCCAACAGGTCTTTCTGGGCGAAATATAATGTTTCTGTTAAATAACGTATTTGCCTAAAATAAAATTGAGGGACGGATATGCGTGGGGTCTTAATTCCGTGTCCTTCATGGTAGACTAGATTATTTCTTAAAATAATACGCAAAGTGTAGCTGCTATATTTATTAAAATTGCAAAGCCAGAACAGCACGGTGGCACTTTTAGACAACAATTTACAAAAAGGCAATTCGTTTAAGTGTCTTTGTACCCACTGTCGTCCCTGGAACTCTTCTCTCGTCCGTTATATTCTCCGTATTGCCTGGAACTCTTTACACGACACCGCACACTCCCTTTATCTATCTCCCTCTCTCATTATCGGATCCAAAATCTAACTGAAAAAAATAACGTGCAAAGTCAAAGTCAAACGTAAAGGTCAACCAACCCTTTGAAGGAGGATTTATCAACCTTGAAATCTTCCCCGTTGGCTTTATTTTGTTTCGGTAAGACATGGTGAATTCTTACTCCTAAGCTCTTGTAACCATTAGAAAATTTAATACTTTTGATATGTAAAAAATTTAGGCTGGAATAAAAAGTAGTAGCTGTAATAATAGTAAGTAAGTAATTTCTTAATATTTTAGTGTATTTCTTATTAATTTATTGTAACTAAACTGAAATTTCGAAATGGAACTTCAAAAAAATTAAATTAAAACGTTTAGATGGATTTCACACATTTTTCTTTTAAAATATACTGTCCTTTGATTATATGTTTCTTACGATTCTTCTGTACATTTGTTTTTACAGCATAACCAAAAGTTTTTCTGTTTTTCTGAATTTTTTAAAGAAATTTTTAATTTCTATTCCAGATTCTATTGTTTAGCTGGTAAATTTTTTTCTCTGTGCATTTCTTTCCAACTTATAAAGTTTCTGATTTTGATGAAGAAATATAAATTATTATAATTCAAGCTTTTATGTTTTTCTTGAAATGGTTTATTTTAAACTCTTTTTGCTTCCCACCGTTATCTCTACTAATGTCCCTCCTTAAAATTGGTCTACACTTTTTCGATAATCATCCATATTGTCTAACAAATTGCTTGACTATCACTATTTCAACTGCAGACTAAAGCTCCATTTTTTTTTTTTTTTCCTTGTTTTTTTCTTCTTTTTTTTTTTTTGTAATCAGATAGGACAACTTTTTGCGTTATCCCTTTCTTCACACCCGTTTTCCAAGCCAATTTGGAACTTCAATCCCTGTCGTTCCTCACTTTCCTACTGAGATAAAGACGTTTCTTCTATTCGTAAGTTTTCTTTTTGAAGAATTTGCTTTTGCAGGCTTTTCTTTTTTTTCGTACGTTCTCATTTGTTTGTTTATCCTCTTCTCAATAGTGTATAATAGACGAGTGTCGCTGGAATATTTTTACAAGAGTAGCAACTATTGTTCATCTTTTTCTTCTTTATTTTTTTTTTATTATTATTATTTTATTCTTCGCAGTTTGGTTTTTTTTTCTTTTAAAGAATTACCATTCATTGTTTAATTTATTTATGACAAATCTGATTATAGAAAAACACGAGGAAGATCTATTAAAAATCAAGCTCACTAAGTTCGCTTAGCTCATTACTTACTATGGAAAACGAAGAGATTACAAATTTGCAACCATCTGACATCATCTCAGAAAATAGAAAATCTGCCGAATTGTAAAACCGACATGCGTTACAATTAAAATTCTGACAAAAGATCATAGAAAGATAAATTTCGAAACACATTGTAACTTAAATAAGCTCTTCTAAAAATACTCGGACTTTCGTAAGTGTGCAGATATTTTAAAAAGTCAATCTAAGATCTCGCTTACAATGTTCCTGTACTCTTTAAGACAATTGCAGATATTTACTCTACTGAAAACAAAGCTGCAGTGAGAGAAATGTTGAAAGAGCCTTTCATTTTTCAGAAAATCAAGAATCAGAATTGAGAAATCAGAAGTAGAAAAGTCAGAATTAAGTCTATTAGAAATATACTCAACTCAAAAAAAGATGCTGAAAAACTTTTGCAATCAATAAGTAATTTAGAAATACTCAAAGAAAAGATCAAGCACCTAAAACCCCATCAAAGATTCCCAAAAATAAAAATTTATAATACTCAAAAAGCCCTTACGTATGATGAATTACAGGAATCCATAGAAAATGTAACAGGAGACAAGAAAAGCTCTCTTTCAAAATTTCTTTCAAGATCAAAAAAGAGATTGATTAAAAATTGCAACCATTGCATTGTGGAAGATTTACCAGAGGCTTTTAAAAATTTGATAAACGATGATATATTTATTATTAACTGACATATAAGATGAGAATAGAACATGACATGAGAATTTCATAATGTACGATGATGGTATACATACGTTAGAGAATTTTGGGTATATCAATATCGGTGTCCAAGCAAATGTCAATGCTGCTCTTTCAGCTCATCAAAACATAACTCACCTAATTGCAAATCTAATGAGTTGTACTGCATGAATTGACATGATGTCAATGTTAAAGGAAGAACAAACTATGATCCCAAGCATTCACCTGGCGATGCAAAATGCTCCTTGTTACGTAAAAGAAATCGAAGCCTACAAATAAACAATAGCCTCTTAGCGGACTAATATTTTTGTTTTTCCTATTAAATATATATTTGATGACCAACAAGAAAATTAAAAATGAAATAAATCTCAAACTTTAGAAAATAAAATTTTCTCAAGTCACGATCTCTGCAATATCACGGAACCATTTACAAACTTTCCCGAAAAGTGTATCTCAATGCTATAATTTCATTAACTTGAAAATTATGCATTAACCTAAGAAAAGCTGAAGCAGCTACAATTTTATTAAATCAAAAATTTAAAACGGGCTTAATTTTCATCTAGGTATCCTATGTTAGAAAATAAATCAATTTAAGGAATACTTAGAAATTGGAAAACTTTGTTATCTATAATGGAAAAGCATGCATTGTTGCTTCCCCCTAAACATCCAACTGCCAATTGTTCCGGGAACAGTCATTCTTGTTGCGGAAATAAAAATCTCTGATAATAATAATCAACTTTTTACTATTATTTCAAGATACAGTTTACCTTAAAATAATCTTTGGTTGGCTAAATTGAACTCGCGAAGCTCCGTATATCCTGTTTGGATTATTACGATCTTAAATGCAATCTTAAATGAGGTCATACACCACATTCACTCGTTAGGATATCCAGCATTCTCTTCACTCCAATAAACATATTAAATTACAATGGATCATGATGGACATTTCTGTAATGACGCAGCTAATGAATCCACCAAGCCACCTCTCAGAATTGAAAAGCTTATTAAGTTATTACTTCTTTTCAAAACAGGCAAAAAAAGTAAAATGAAGGATTAACTGGTCAACCTGTTGACCAAATTTTAAAAATTTTTAAATCTTCTGCTCGAAAGAAATGAAAGCTTCAAACAGAACATAGTCCATTTCCTTCTTACCTAGAATGATTCCATTATTCAAGCTTTTTTATTCCTGCCCATCTGACATCCTACCCTCTGACATCATGGCATATGAAGAAACATTCAGCAACCAATATTAATCTATGGAAGATTTACATCTTAAAAATGAAAAGGGTCTCGATTCAAAATCGAAGATTGATTAAATTTATTTGCGAAAATCAAACTTTATTTATCCCAGAGTAAGAAGGTAAATTGTCACTTTTATCATTATGGTAGACTTCTACCTCTCTGTTTTAGATTTTAATTATATGTAGTCTGTATGTGAAAGTTTGCAAATTTAAGGTCAATTTATTTTATAAAATAATTAACGTGTGTGTACGTATAATGCATTGAAGGTAAGTTCATTTTGTAAAAACATATTATTTTAAAACCATATGAAAATCAATTGTTAATTTGCAATTTTCTCAGTATTTCAGTTTTATCAATTATTTAGTTGTGTACTTTTCATTTTTAATTATTTCTCTTCAATTTTAAATTATTCGAATCTTCTATCCTGCATTGTTCATGCCACAAATATCTTCCCCAACCTAATTCTAACACTAAATTTATTAGTAGTTATTCCTCTTTCCATTCTATGCATTGTAATATATTTGAGGAATACTTCTTCTTCACAATCATTTTTATATAATACAATGCTGTATGTACCATATTATGACAAATTTTTCTATACTGTGCTTATTATAAATATTACATTTCCTTGTATTCTCGCAAAATAAATTTTGCCAAGAATTTTTATTTTCTATTTCAACATTTGCGGTTTTAATCTGTTTTATCAAACCAAATTCAAAATTTACTCATAATCAGTAACAGTGATTGCTTCATGTGTGCTTATTTCAAATGTCTTGATCATAAATGCATAAAATATTAGAAAAAAATTGTTTCTCTTTTATCAAAATTTAACGAAACTCAAAAACATAATACAATATCCTCTCTTATGTGAATTTTACAATAATCTCCTATGACAGCAACCAAGACATTGAAATATTTACAGCATCATGATTTTTAACAACCTTCTTACCTCTTTCGCCCTCCTCAAAAGACTTTCCCCAACCGCAAAGATGATGCAGAGTAAGAAACTTTCTGCATCGTTAATGTCTTCGAGTAGCTTCTTGCCTAATGATCCCACCCATGGCCAGAGTACAAGCCACTATCTTCCCGAAGAGCCTATTTAGCCGGAATAATTGACGCAGCCTTTCAGACAAACACGGAAGGGCGATCTTCAAGACTTTGAGAGAAAGAAAAATAACTGCTCAACTTTTATCTGCTTATTTTTATTTTTGCTTCCCCTTTTTTTTATTCATTTAGAGCGGAAAGGAGCACATTTTTGGGAAATTGAATTTGGAGAATGGGACGTTTGACACGTTTCGATGCACGCCTGCTTTGGAATTCTGAAGGGAAATTTTTACTTAGCGTCTAACATTTTTCCGAACAGCATCGTTAAAAGAACATTTCCTGGAAGAGCTTTTATTAGAAGAAGAATCTGATTTACTGTAAGTAGGGGAAATTTGAACTAAGGCATAGTGGTTGGCTCTGCATCTATTAATATTTCAATACTTAATGCGAAGTAGGTGGATAGACGAGAAATTTTATTCTTTCGATTAAATTTTATAGACAGGTATTTAAAAATTCCAGTAAGGTAACAGATGATAATCGATATAATAATTTTTCTTTTCAATGTAATTTAACAGGCAATTTCATGAAAAATCTGTTCTTTATAATGCTTAGTAATTGCTATAATGTTTGGTAGTGTAATCCTAAATATGGACATGACGTATTACGTAAGATAAAAAATTTGTACTGATCTCTGCCCAACTCTTGTTAGATAAATCATTCATAAATTAAAAAAAAAAAAAAAACTTAATGATCCAAATATTACAATTAGGTTCTTTCAGTGCTTTCTTTTCAAAAATAATTTTTATGATACAGTTTATTATAATTAATACCAGGGTGATTTTTAAGTTATCATTATAAATGCCAAAATAATTAACTTTGCAACAATGCTTCCTCCTAAACAATGGCAATACTGCCCTCTGTGTTTCTCAGAGGAAATTGTCAGTTGTATTGTTTTCAGTTGTCAGAAATTGTCAGTTGTAGCAGTTGTAGCGCAACCCCGATCTTCTGTTGAGAAATGTTTAGTTTTACAATCTCATTCTGAGAGAAATGTATTTAGCGCATCCCGGCGTATTAGTTGGCTTATAGACTCTCACCCTGAGAGGAAGTATATTTCGCACACCCTGTGCGTAGCCGAGTATCGGGTTTTCGGCTTCGAAATGGACTTCTTCCACGAATCTATAATTATATGCCTTTAAATGTAAAAATAATGTCTAATAATGTCTCTAATTGTATGTGTGTTGTGTTTTTAAGAGTAAAAAAATAAAGCTGTGAAATCTCTAACCTGCACCTCATCTCAACCCAACCACACCCACTTACAAACTGGTTGCTTAAACTGTACACTACAACTTTTTGGCGCATTATAACAATGGATTCTAGATAAATTTCTACGTGCATTTATGTGTGGAGAAAGTGGGTAGTCTTACCTCACATTGTAATCACTTTTGTATAACGGTAGTGAATACAAATGATGCAGTTGTTTGACCGTAACCTGATGATTGCATTCGAAATATGTTTGTTAAAGTACGACTCCATTCCATATATGAGATTTGGATAGTGTGCGCTTTCGGGATTTTAAACATCAGGGTTTTATTTAATTTTTTTTTTTAATTTTAATTTTTTTTTGTGTACAAGTCTCATAGATATTACTACAGAGTTTATTATTTTGTCTGGAGTCCATAAAGTAGGAGAACCTCGTAGTCTCTAAACTAATTTTCTAAGATACCGAAACACAATATAAGAATTCCACAAATTTAACAACTCTCCTATGTATGTGGGACGCCGTAACACTTATGTACTATTAAAGCAGTTGCATTTGCAACACAAAATATAAAAGTATTATATTTTGTATAAATATTAACACTAAATATTATGCCTTATATTGTTAGCCTTTTATCATATTATTGAGAAGACGTTATATTTAATTTATTTTATTTGTATGTGGATGTGGTCGGGTTGATAGTTGAGACAAAGGTTAGAGAACTCACAGCTTTATTTTTACACTTCACACATATACAATATCACACATATACAACTAGATACTTACAATATTTAACACATTTAAAGACATATAATTATAGATTCGTGGAAGAATACCACTCGAAGCCGAAAACTCGATACTCGGCTAAGCACAGGGTGTGCGAAATATAATTCATCTTGGAATGAGAGACTGTAAACTAAACGTTTCATTATTGCCATATAGAAGACGTCATATTCATAACAAATATTCAGAATTACATAATCAATGGTTATAACTTATATTTATTCTATGGTTTTGAAACGTGATCTTCATTTTATAAAAATAATTGTAGGGAGAATCAAGTATATGCATTTTTATTTTTGAGTTTTTAAACCTTAGAAAACTACGAATGATAGATATTTTCATTTATTTGAACTTAAGTTGTTTGCATTTGTAAATATACTTAATAGATTTAAATTCAAATAAAAATAATTATTATTTTAAAAAAACTCTTCCTTTGTGAAGAATCACTATCTGGATCCTGAAAAAAAAGAAAAAGGATAGATTTTTCTTTTTTGCTAAAAATATTTTTGTCACGTAACTTAAAAAGCTCTTTAGAACCTTTTTCAAATAAACTTTTTTGACAGTATATTTTACAAAAGTTTTATTTGAAAACAATTGAGAAATAATGTTTAATACTCCCAGTATTTTCTATAAAAATTTAATCCAAGTTTATTTTCATTCCAGAATCCATTGTATTTGAATCGTAACTAACAAAATATGATATTTGCATAAGTTGTAAGGTTGCATAATTTGTCATAAATATGTATTATGTTTACTTGAAAATTTTTTTCGGTTTCATGATTTCTTCATGTTGGAAAAAACTATATCCTAAAATTAATTTTAAAAATATTTTTATTCCTTAAAAGAACTTAAATTCAATTTATTGTATTTTTAAAAGTTTCAAAGTTTATTTTATTTTGTTATCAAAATAAAATTATGATTGAAAACTATTATAATTTATTGATGTTTGGCAAACATTTTTCTCCATATTATAAGTGTTGTTTGTATAAAAATATACACACTATTTCACATAAGAATCTTTTTGAACGAAGGAATGACTATATATTTTTATATAGTCATTCTTATGAATGACTTTTTTTTTTTGACTGTTTTTTTATAAAAACGACAGAATGAAGATAAGCAATACAGAATTGTTTATTACAAATTTAAGAATAACGGTTTTGGTTTCGTATTATTCTTTTCTTATGAAATAAATATGAAAATCAACTCATAAATAAAATTTCAGGACGGGGAGATGGTGACTTACACAAAGATTGCAGAAAAAAAAAAAAATGTACGGGTCATTTAACTCTTTCTGTGAGTTTGTAATCCTCCACTTACTGAATTTCAGAATTTATATATTTATGAAAGACACCAAGACACCAAGAGCACTGTCTTGTGAAGTTCAGGAGAAATGGTCAGGTGAACACCAGACTATCAGATAACCACTGAAAAGTGTTTAGTTGGTCTACATCTATCACCTGGAGTGGAGATATATTTATTGCAACCCTGCGCATTAGTTGACCTACAGATTTTTACTCAGATAAGGAAGTATATTTATTCAACCCTGCACTTCTTTGTGCACTCTGCGCTTTGCCGTAGAGTTCCTGCTCGAGGTGGAGTTCTTTCACGTAGCTATAACTATTTAAATGTATTAAATATTGTTGTGTCTGATTCTACGCGAGTAACTTGGGCCTCAAGTATCTCGATCCAAACACTCCCATTTATACATTGGGGAAAGTTCGTACTTACACATTACAATGTCAGTTTTAGTGGAGTAAACACTAATCGGTCATTCATACGTCATGACTCATCGAAGAATAGCCATATTCATAATAACTTTATTTGACATATGTATCTAAGAGTATCGTTTGATTACAGAGTGAAATTTCTAAAGACCTTTCATTAATTTTTTTTTTGTGTATGAAATGTTGTTTTGCCATATTAAGTATTGATCCAGGAAATCTCTAAAATATTTAGTATCATTGCTACAAAAAAAAAAAAATGCTTGATTTTTATAATAACATTTGTTTTATGAGCATTTGAAGAAAATAGGGCCTGAGATTTATTAACAGCAGCAGCTACGTTTTATTTAATGAACCAGTAATTAAGTTTGTGGTGATGAGAGTTAAATAATTGCCCGACTAAAGGAGTTATATATTTATTTTATTACACAAACATGCAGTGTACTCCGCATAAATGGCTGTAAAGAATCTTTTCGATTGGTTGGGGTATCGTTAAAGAATAACGAGAAAGCGAGAAGTGAAATTTTGTTCAGTTGCTGAATTGCAGCCAAGATATTTTTAT
Organism: Caerostris extrusa; assembly: GCA_021605095.1. Classification (NCBI taxonomy): domain Eukaryota; kingdom Metazoa; phylum Arthropoda; class Arachnida; order Araneae; family Araneidae; genus Caerostris; species Caerostris extrusa. The sequence goes on along the minus strand of BPLR01008232.1, from coordinate 23,804 downwards.
TAGAGAGTGCATTCTGTTAATTTGAAAAGAAAATTTTCTATTAGAAGAGTATGAAAGGACTTTTTATTTTTCTGACAGAAATATGTTTAAATAAAGAAAACTGAGGAGGAATTTTGAATTATCACATCAAAAATTCAAACTCGATTTAAAACTTTTTGAATATCTAGATACAAGACTGCTGTATATTCACCATGTTGGAAATATTGAAAATATGGAGTTGTTATAGATTTTAATAAAATTGGTTCTGTCGAGACATGTTCAGAGTAAAAAACTTTATTTTAATTATCCGTTTGCATAAAATTATCTAATATCTTTAATCTGATTTATTTGATATCCACATATCCATAAGTATTTAATTTTAGATAAATGAATTTTTGGAGGAATATGGGTAGTGTAAAGAAACCTTTAAAAATGACAAATATTTAATCAATTTTTTTAAAAATATTTTTGTGTTTAAATAATTTATAATTTTTACAATGTAGAAAATGTTTCAGGACCTGTTGGCAGAATGATTAGCGTTCTGGCGCTCGGTTCGGTTAATATTTGTTTTATATAACTATTATCAAAAGAATAAGAATTTTTTGTAATCAACATGCATTAGAGATTAAAATTAAGTATACAATACAACCGTTCTAATACATAATTTATATTTATTACCTTTTCAAAAATAAGTTTTGATATCAAAATATTATTATGGAAATAAAACAGATGATAATGATAATGGAGGAAAGGAGAGATTTTATTAATTGATTAAACTAGAGCAAAAGATAAAATTCCGTGATTCCTGTGCATTTAAACGAAACAGAGTATTATTAGAAAGAGCATTACTAGTAAGTAACAGCAAATTGTTTTAAAGCTGGAAGCAGAGATTCTACAATTAATGAAGGAAATAGATCGCATTTGTTTGAAAAGGAGAAATAAAAAATATGTTTTTATTTTAAAAATCCTTTAGTAATGCATACCAATTTTAAATTAATCATTATGGATAATGTGAAATCTTTTCTAATAGCAGAAAGGAAAAAAAAATAAACAATAAAAATTTTTAGTTTTATCTTTTTTTTTTTTCCATTTGTTAACTGTTACCTTGAGTAAATAAAATTAGCTTTTAAGTGTTTTCATTTTAAAATTCATTTTTTATAAGCAATTCTTATAATTTGTATTTTGAAAAATGCGACTATAATGAATTTCAACAGAATATACATTAAATTAATAAATAATTTTTAAGAGATAATTCTTCTTCTTTGTAATAAGCTGCGCGAGGTGTATAGTAAGAAACTAAAAAGAATAAAATACTACAATTTCGTTTACCGGAGTAATGCACGAAAGTAAGTTAAAAATCAAAGAGAAAATAAATAAAATAAAAAAATGCACGTAATTTTTTTTACAAAGTATTTAACTACTAAAGTATTATTAATTCATTATTTGCTGAGATTTCTTTCAAAATCACATCAAAAATATCTCTTAAAAAATTTTAAACATGACGCATTCAACATGTTATTTCTAACATGGTAATTCGCAAGTTTCAAATTATATCTTAATTAATAATCCTGCAAAATAATCACTTAATTCTGCGCTATACTGTCACCAGACGCAGAATCAGTTTATGCACTGAATTTGCCTTTCTAGCGTAAAATTAATGTTTCAGAGATTAACACCCTGCACTATTAATCTGCAAAATATTAATTATTAACTTTGAAAATTAAGATTTGATAATTAACAACTTAATCTGCTTCAATCTTGCAGAGGTTTACAAACCTTGTGCACAGCAATCTGTATGCCTGTCACGGGGTGTGACTAATAACTTGAATGCTGCGTGTTAACATTTACCCCTTCAAAGAAGTTGGTTTGCAGCTAATTAATACTTTTAAATATTTTAAGAAGATATATATATATATATATATATAGATATATATACATCCAACTTTACAGCTTGATTTTGACACCTTTTAAGTAAGAATGTTTTCGCAGGCTGCATTTGAAAGAGAAAAAAAAACTCACTTGGACCACACATTAAAAGTTTGTTAATTTAACGATTGTTATTATTAAAAAATGTTCTAAAATTAAAAGGAACATCTACCAAGACAAATAAATAATATTATTATTCGATTTTTAATAACCTTTGAATTACTTTCGAAAAGTGATTCTTCTTTGTAAATCCAAGACAAGAAGTTTTAGTTTCTGAAAGATGTATCTTAGAAAATAAATACAGAAAATATACAACATTGATGTTTTTATTTTATTTCTAAACTGATATAAGATTTATGGGATAAAAAAAATTAAAAAAAGGAAGGTTATTATTTAAAAATTTGAATGTATAGCAAATTTGGGTGTTGTATAACTGGCGATAGGTTTACAGGCCTGATTTAAAGCATGTTTATAAACGTTCAAATAGAAATAAACTTTTTAAGATTTGTTTCATACTTGAATTGCAGAATGGAAGAAAGCTGAAAATTTTTCTTTGAATAATAGAAAAGAAAACACGAAGTTGTATCATGCCAAATGGTAGAAAGCAGAAATATTTATTGCGCAGAATAGAAGAAAGTGGTGGTGTTTTGTAAGCAGAATGGAGGTGTGTCATGAGTTTAATAATTTTGATTTAAAACATGTTAATAAAAAGTTCGAAAAGAAATTAACATTTTAAAATAGTTTCTTACTTGAGTTGCAGAATGCTTACTGTAGCAGAATTAAGTCTGCGCCCAGTTGCAGAAAGTATACGTATTTCTAATGCTTTCTAGAAGAATGTGGAAATGTTTCATAAGCAGAATGGAAGAAAATGTTGCTTAATACTATTTAGAAATTCTGCTATCTCCCTAAAAATATTTGTTGATGAGAGTCTTCCTTTCTTTACTCTGCACGTTTGCTAAATAGCTTCCCTCAGTTAGAGACTTAGGTAAATCTAAAAATAGGTTTTGTAATAATCTTGGTGTGTTAAAATGATACTTTGATATGGATTTGAATGAGGAGCTGTTTAATTAGGACCTATTTTTATGAATTACATTTACATTTCTTTGACCTGATTTAACTAGATTATATTTTTTGGTTAACATTGCTCAATAGAAAATGAATAAAAGTATTTTTATGCAAAACAAGAATGTGCATTGATTCAACATGCTATAAACATGTAAATGCAAAACAATGAGAAAACGAAAAGTAGTATAAAATAAAGAAGACATAATATGTATACTTCCCTCAGTAAAAATGTTTATCTTTTTATTAAATGAAATTAACTCAAAATAACAAATAAAGTAACTTTTGCATGATAACACAGGATTTTGTGTAACATAACTGGAACGAAAATCTCATCAAAGTTCCAAAACTAAATAAATAAATAAAATATTAAATTAAAAACAGGATTTTGACATTGGCATCTGATAAAGGATTGCTTATTTGTTTTTAAAAACACGTAATGATTAAAGCACAGATGCACACTTTAAGATATTTGTCTTTCAAATATAATTTGATAGTGATGAATAAGGTTTTTCCTGCAAAATATTATTGTTTAATCAGTTAATTAAATTAAATTAATCACTCATTAATTAATTATTTTTAATAAACATTCAGTTAACAACATTAAAAATAGCTAAGTTGCAATTCTATGTATCATTATGTTTTTAATTGCATATCATTTTTATTTAGTGTTCTTTAATCAATAATGCTTTGTTTTAAAGAGATTTAAAATTAGGATTTTTTTGCATTTTTTGTTTTTTTAATTTCGTAAATGAAATCTAAGTCTGCAAGATTTAAGTGTTTACATTTATCATAACGAAAATGTGTTTCAAAATTTCTAAATTCCCATTGCATTATTACTTCTTAAACTTTAAAAGTGATAAAACTGTTTATATCGCCCTTGAAAAAAAGTATAACAGTAATCTATCACATTTTCAATAGTTGAAATAATACAAATAAAGTAATTTAATGATACTCAATATTTATAGGAGAATATATAGAGAAAAAAATTGTTTTTTGATTAAATCCTTTTACCATTAACTTCTTTACAAAAAGTTACTTTCTTCTTCAAATGAAACTGAATAGAAGGTTAGAAAGCTCTGAAAATCAATTAAATTGTACGTAATCTTGATTGAACGACTGTCAAATGTTTTTACCTTGAAAGATTTACCTTATAATTTTGTATCGCCATTAAATCTCAATTTATAGGCTCCACTGTGCTTTCCTTTTCAGTTTTTACGGAATCTACTATCGTTTGATCGAATTTTAGCTTCTTTTTACAATTAATCACTTACTCAGTGAGATTTTGATTCATTTATTTAAATATTGAAAGTTTTTTATATAACTCAGTGTCTTTAGTGAGATAAGGTGAGCAAACCTGAAGCTTTAAAAGCTATTAATTAACTGAACTTATCTAGATTGAGATGCGGAAGATTGTATCAGATTTTACAATAAATAATGATGCATTTCTTTTATTTAGATATTTTTTAATGAAAAGATATGGATGACTGAAAACAAACCGATGAATATTTTTTTTTTCCATTTCTGTTATATCTAACAATAAATGCTATGCATTGTTATATACATTTTTATGACGATGTTCTACTTGGCGAGTCTACGTAGTGGATTTTATTATAATGTTATTTATTTATATTGCTGAGCGAATATGTTTTATAGAGATTCAATAAATAATTTATTATAACTGATAAGTTAAGTTAAAATATATTCCGCTTTGAAGAAAAAATAATCGCATGTTTTGGAATAATATAAAACTCTTCTTTCAAAAATTTCAAACAATGTCTATCACTTTTAGTAAAAAGAAAAAAACTTATTATTTGAATACTTGTTTTACAAAACTCGTACTCGTAAATTTTACTCGTATTACAATTTGTACTTCTTATTATAAATTACAACTTAGTATTATGAATTTACTGCGTATCATATCAAATCCATTAAAGCAAATTGAATAATTTTAATTTCAAATGTGTGCTTCAAACAATATATGAGCATTAAAATCCAAAAATAATTCACAAGGAGGGAATTACAAACATAGTCATTTTTCACGAGAAAAGTTACTACTTGATGTACTACATAAACTACATAATGTTGACATAACTGACACTACATAATGTTGACATAACTGACACTACATAATGTTTGGTAACCCTACAGGAAAATTGTATAACAAAATACATCACAGCATTCACAAAGCAAAAAATGCTGAAGTGATTCACATTGAGGTTTCTCTAAAAGAAAGCAATCAGCAAAGCTAAAACTGATTCCGGTGATTTTTGAAATGTCTGAATTCATTGAGAAAAGAACTTGCATTCAATTTTGTTTAGAGGAAACGTATAGAATGTTGCAGAAGGCATTCGGTGAGCATTCCTATATCGTAAAGAAATGTTTAGAAATGGTATAAACAGTTCAAAGAATGCAGAGAACGCGCTGAAGACGAAGAGCCTTCTGGTCGACAATCAACCTTAACCGACGAAGCTCACGATCAAAAATTAAAGATTTGGTGCTTGCAAACCGTCGATTTACAATTAGAAACCATGCTGATGATGTTGGAATTTCAAAAGGATCGTCAATTCCATTTTGGGCTTCAAAAGCGCCAAATCGCGATTGGTACCGAAAACATTGAATGTGCCAGATCTCACTGTAGTGATTCTTCGTAACTTTTTCACCAAACGGGAGACCAATATCGTTCCACAACCACCGTATTCACACCATGCAACTTCTGGCTATTCTCTAAATTCAAAAGACCACTCCGGGGACACCGTTTCGAGTCCATTGAAGAGATTCAACGTGAATAGCAGCTCTCTTTGAAGGCCATCCCTGCCGATGACTTTTTAGTATGCATTGATGATTGGGAAAAAAAGTTGACATAAATGCATTGTGTCCGGACAGGATAACTTTGAGGGCGATGAAATAAATTTGGAAGAATAAATAAATCAATGTATGCATAATTCATATTTTAAATCAGGTGTTCTCAAGTTTTTAAAATGCGTACTCTTTCAATATATTATACATTTTAATACCGCACAACAAAAAATGCATACATTATTTTCACTTAAAAATATTTTATATAATTTGTTTTACATGCAGTGTTATTTATAAAAATTCTGAAATAATTAATCCTTTAAGTAAAATGACTATGAAAGAATGCAATAAATAAAATCAAATTACATATCCGGGAAAAGAATATTATGTTTTATGTACAAATTCGCATTTATCTTCATTTAAATAAAAACTACTCTTGATGTATGAGATGAAAAACTATCCCCATAAATTATAAAAAGTAAAAAAGATTTAATTTTATTTAATATACTGGCACAAGAATAATATAAAATAATTTAATTTCATATATATTATATATGAAATTATACTTCTATGAAAATTTTAAATAATTTAAAGTCCTTACAATCGTAAATGTGATAAATTATATCACCCATTATTTTTAAAAATCTAGTTGTAAATTACAAAAACAACAGTTTGTTAATAACGTAGACAGTAAATATATTTTCATCTAAAATTAAAGTTTATTTTTGAGATTTTAAAATTTATGCTTTATTTTATATTGAAAAAAACTGCCAGCTAATGAAATCTATGTTATATTTTTTTAAAATTTATTTTTGTAAACTTGTTTTTTTTTTTTTTTTTTTTTTTTGTTTAAAAATATGTCAAACTAATTTTACCTTAAAATTAACGTAAATTAATGTTCATTAAGTTATGTTTTAAAAGAAATTATATTTATTAATCAGAGCACATCTATAGAAATGTATTGTTTTTGAAAATTAATATCTTGATAAAATTAAATAGATTTATAAATCTACAATATATATTCCAAATTTTGATACGTAAAATTTCAATAATTTGATTTCTATTTAAATTTTTTAATTAATTATTATTATTAAAATTACTATTTTTATTACCTATTTATTACATAGAATTGCACTTTATATTTGATGACTGTGTGCTCGCAATTGAGATTAATTTGACAATTATTTAATTTATTAATGTGATTCCTTATTATTTTCTATTTTTTATATTTAAATAAATAAAACAATTTAATTCCACAGTAAAAAATTTTTCTAGGCTTACGTGCTTCACAAATAAATTTGTATTTTAAATTTAATACGTTTTCTTAAATTTTTTTTTTTTAAGTAAAAGTTAATGCTCCTTTTATAGGCTTTATCCTCTTGTAAGCTAAAATTTTCTGATCGAAAATTCGATATGTAAATTTTCAACAGCCATCTCTACGGAAGTAACCCTCTTTAATCTACTTAAAGTTTAAATATGGGTCTAGAAAGATATTTGCATTAAAAGCTTTCAAACTTCAAACATTTACTTTTACTTGCCTAGGTTAACCAAGGCAGTAATATCGTACATCTTTCAAAATAGTTCTGGAATTTTATGGATGGAAAATTTAAAGAAACATCCATATCGTTAATCGATCAATGGAAAGGTTTCCAACTCATATTAACATTTGTAAAGTTAAATAAAGAGGGAAACATAGTATTTTACTCTAAGAGAAGTGTTCATTATTGTAATAATAAATCCTTCACAATGTTCTCACATTTTATCACAGAAAAATATCTACTTATATATTATGTAGATTCTTATTTGGATGAAAGTCTACACATTCTTAAAAAAGTTGATTGTGGATGTCCAGGACAGTATTAGAGTTCTAACACTGGCAGCTCAGCTTGACATCTGGTATTCATGATTTAAATAAATTTTTCAATTCCTTATATTAGCTGACACTCTTCCTATATATATCTTGTTCAAATTTTCAATCGTTAATAAAATACTTTTTATTCATCCACTCAAGTTCAAATACGTTTTTTAAACTTGTAGTGATGACACTGGATCTTAATACATTTTTTTTCAAATATTAATTCAGTAATTAAATTTAATTAATTAATTTTTAATTTTTTTTTTTTTAGATTCAAGTTGCATATATCTACTAATAGATGGCGCCAGATAAACTTAAAAAAAAAATGAATGAAAATTATTTATAGCAGACTTTCTGTAATATCGTGAAAAAAAGTAGGAATTGACTTAAAAATTTTTTTTTTTTTTTATAATGCTCGTTATTTAACAGTTAACTTATCCATGTTATCCATGATACTCTTGAAACCCAGGGGATTCATTTACATTCAAATGCCTTACCCTTACTTTCGTGGGATTAATGTTAAATATTATATTCTTCTCTTAATTCTTATCTTATCCATAAATGTAATTCTTTTTCGTATATCATTTATAATGATTGTCTTGTTGCTGTCAAACACCAAATGGATTATCAAATCACTTCCCAATATTGCATGTCTGGGATCGGATGAGCAAGTGCCATGGACTGTGATAGGATCTTCCCGATCACATTCGATAAACGGGCAGAGTCTGATTAGTTCGTAGAGTAGGTCATTGATTAATTCTACAAATAGCAGAATAACGGGTTTCATAACGGCCAGAGATGGGCAAAGACTTCAGTTATTACATTACGTATAATTGTATCTCCTAAATAAAACATTTAATCAGAAATATTATTAGTTTCTTTTTAAATCATATTCCTTTCAATTTTTGTCTCAATAGATAGTTCCCACTTGATATGCCTCTTTTGTCTTAGAAAATATGTTAACCCAATTATAAAATATTATTTTAGTATTATAAATGAATACTGAATATAAGCAGTATTGTTATCATCTCGGAACATGAACTGTGTTGATATGCTCATTAAATATCAATGAAGATTATTTTGCATCACAGAGACCAATCAACAATTCTATTTATTGAAGTTGGATGCATTACAACAAAACAAAAACATACATTTAGAATTCATGAAATTCACCACATACAGATTATTGTGTTATTATAATATATGTTGATCTTTTCTCTTTGAAAAGACATTTGCAAAATCTAGATGTTAATACTGTTCATACTGAATATAAGTACTCCTACGTAATTTACTTTCTTCTGAATCAAATTGCTTCCTCAATTTTAATGCGAAGTTATTTTTGACAAGTATTTAGCTATTAGTGTAAAATAAAATGATTCTAATCCTACCAAATTTGACACCTAGCGAGGTTTACAAAATTAAAGAATATTGAAATATTGTAATTGTGAAATTTCTATTAATTAGAATTTAATGAAATATATCAAACACATTAATCAAACAATGATTCCAAATTTTTCACAAAAAAGAACATTACGCCCTTTTTCTGGATTGAAAAATATACAAAATAGAAGCATACCCATAAATGCAGTATCTGAATTCAATATTGATGAGCTACAATATGGTGCGCCATGACTTCTAACATGCACACAATAACGCTATATAGACTCTACAATAATGTGCTATGCTCAAAATGGTGCTTTTTAATTAAGTTGGAAATGAAACCATTGCTGCGTCAAGATAGATACTAAAGGTTGATGATTTTGGGGCTATTTCCTTTACTAGCTGAACTCTACACTATTCACTGGAATTCCGCTATTCATTCATTACACTATTCGTTGAAATGTAATAAAATTTAGCAAAAATAATTAATCAAGCAGTGCTTCCCAAATTAAGCACAAAAGGAAATTAATAGAATTAGAATATACACAAAATGAAAATATATCATAAAGCAAAGTGTTTGAGATCAATATTTGATCAGTTTCAAAGATCAATATTTGATCATAGTGTTTGAGATCAAAATGTGTAATGAGATCTCCTCTAATAGCTATACAGACATACAAGTGATGTTGCATATTCAAAAAGATGTTTATTAATTCAGTTGGGATCAGAAAATATTGTAGTGTCAAGATCATTTGAAGATAAAAACGCTACATTTATTATTTCAAGTGCTATTTCATTCGACAGCGAAACTCTTTTACTTGTTACTCTTGAAACCCTCAAAACACAGAGTCCATTGTATTTCTCTTCCTTTCAATGGCTTAATTTCAACAGTATATTTCTGGTTAAACAATCAAAACACCAGATCTCTTATTAAGTCACCAAATCTCTCTTTTTTCTCTTATATAACACGTTTAGGCTTGTATCTTGATCACTCCGATATATATATTTGATAACTGAAGAGACCGTGTGACAATACTCAAATCGCATAGAGTCATCCCCCAACTTTACGAAATAATAGAGATTTTTGCATACCGTATTTTGGACGTCCGTTAGCTTTTTCTCCTAGCGCATGCTTATAGAAAACATTATTACAGATACGCATGCGCAATTTCCTATGAGCATGCGCGCTAGGGAGAAAAAGCTAACGGACGTCCAAAATACGGTATGCAAAAAATCTCTACTACGTAATTGTTATAATATTTTTCATAAGGGACAAGACCTTAGAGATGAAGCACAGGTTGAGGTTAGTGGGATATTTCTTTGGAACATCCTAAGTATACTCTGTCGTGTACAAATCTGAAGAACATGCTGGTCAACCCATATATATATAACTTACTAATGTTAATTCACCCCTAACCAAACTATGTGTGATCTTGTATTATCCTCTTTCTGGATGAAGAAGTCAGAAATTGCATCTGCTTAATAGGAAAAATTGGATAAAGAATGTCGTTTCTATGTAATTAAGCAATAAAATCTCCCTGAGTCGATATACAAGGCAGTAAGACAGCCTAAAAATAGACCAACTTCATACACATACTGGACATATCAAATCTGTCTCTTTTATGGATATAACTGGGATAATTGCGGGTTTTTATCTCTCGTCAAAGAACAAATTTCCTGAGTTATTTTATAAATAAACTTTGAACTCATCAGTAAAAAGTACAAACCCCCCATTGACTTACACTCTAATTAATCTGTGTGCGTACCCACTTAAGACCTTCCTTCCGTGGTTTACTAAGAGGAAACACACAAATTTGGATGTCCTGCATCTAAATTCTTTAATAAAGCCTTCTGTCTACAAGTGAATTGATCATCTACCTTCCAGCGGCTGTTAAAAAGAGAAATATATGAGGGGATTTGTTGTACTGGCTCTGTGGTTCCTTGCTGTTAACTGTAAAAAGAGTCTTTCACGCGACTTATAGCTCTGAAACGTTCTTGGCTGTACTTTATACAAGCTGATTTTCTATCTAGAAAGGCATTACAAAATATATTTGAATTATAAAAGTCTAATTTTCAATCTTTTGTCACACTGGCAAATTCACTTTTTTTTGTACTATAACTCTCATTGTAGTTTTTCAGATATTTAAAACGTGGCCGTCACAAAATTACATTACGCATTTTTTACTTCTGAAAACTACAGATTCTCTTAAAGTCTGTTTTTGCCCATGTTACAAATGACTTTAAACGACTGCAACTTTACTAATTTGCATGCCATATTTTGATACAGCATTTTTTTACGACATTTGATTTTGGGTATGTAATCACAATTTTCCTTAAATTTGCAATTATGGCAATAATGGCTTAATTCATACAAAATGGTTTAATTCCTACAAAATAATGAACTTTCCATATTATTCACAGTTAAATACTCAATATCTTGTACACTACATGCTTTAACAACAGGGTTTAAATCTATTACAGAAGATAATCTCTTGGTCGATACATCGAAAAGTATGGCATGCTGATTGCAAAAAGCTGATATGCTGATAGCTGCTATATATATGCTGATTACAAAAGCTGATATGCTGATTGCAAAAGAACTTTGAAATTTATGTGCCTGAAGTGCTTTTTACCGCCATAAACATTTTTCTGCCTGTTAATGGGAGTTTTAAAATAAATATTTTAAAACTCCAATATTTAGCAAAAATGTAAGCAATTTTAATGAAGTAAAATTACAAAAATGTAATACAAATTTATTTGGATTTTCCTATGCTTCATCATCTTTTTTATTTATCTAACGAACCTTAAAATTCGTTAATTGGCATCGACTGAGTTAAGTGGGGAAGCGAACAAATAAAAGGATTTTTCTTTTTTTGCGCTTTGATCTGCAACTCTTTCTTTTTAGAAAATATCTGGAATTTTTTTTTTTTTCAGATAGCAAGAATTTTCCTAATCAATTTCACGTTTTTTTTTTGATAAATGATTTAAAAATATTTAATTTTAAAAAATTAATGAAAGAAATTAAAAAGTATGATTAATGCATTTTTCACACTATTAATTTTCGAAATATAATGAAAGCAAAGTAATACAACTGATTTATTTTAAAATATTTGAAAAATACCTAGAAATAATTAGTAATTTTTTTTTATTTATTTCTGTAAAATAACAAAATAATTGATTAAAGGATCTGAAAGAATTTAGTTAGCTTTACAATAAAGTAGTAAGTAGACGATATTATTAGAAATCATTTAAAATATGATATTATGGGTATAGAATCGCTAATAAATCAATTTATCTCCATTAAAAAAATAATAATAAATAATTTATATAAAATAATATTTTCAAATAGGTATATAATGCAATATTTACAAATAATTTATATAATATAATATTTTTAATTAATTTATAAAAATTAGATTTCGATTCATTTCAAAATACATACTTTTCGTTTTAAATAAATTTTTGAATTTAATTTTATATTAACTTTTTCAATATATTATTATAATTTTTGCACATTGTATAATTATTATATACAAAGAGAAATTGTACGTTGTTGAGAATTGTACGTTACCCAATGAATATGAAAATTACATATATGAATTTGAATATGAAGGAATATGAATATTAAAATAAATCGAAAGAACACAAACCAAAAATGATGTTAATTGAATTGCTTTTTTTTTTATTTATCACCATTTTCCTTATTTTATCACCATACCAAAAATGTTCTCAAATAATTCATAAACGTTAGATTTCGTTTCATTTCAAAATACATACTTTTCGTTTTAAATAAATTTCTGATTTGAATTTTGTTCTATATACTATTAAATTTTTTTGTGCAATCTATATATATAAATATACAAGAGAAAAATGGTATGCTGTTGTTTATTTTAACCTATGAATATGCTTAAATTAAAATATATTAAAAGAAAAGAAACCTGATGATGCAGTCAAAAAATTATGCAGTCGAATTGATTTCTTTGTTTTAAATATTTGAATACTACATTTCTGCCTTAACTGTGTCATTTTAAATTGTTTTATGATGCCACACATGCTAATCTAGTTTCTGCACTGGAGTATTTCTGAAATAAGCTTTTTCTACGAAATAATTTTGAATGAAGCTTCTGTTATTTTTAGCTACTACTTGTTAAATTTCTTTGCTGATGTTTTCTTACAGATTGGGTTATTTTAGATAATCAACATTCAGTATATGGTAAATATAAAACACTTTAACGTCCATTCTGATAAATTTTTATTATTATAAAATTTATTGTCATAACAATTTCAGTTAGTATTTTTTTGTGTTCATTAATTTGCTGATAGTACTTTTTTTTACATAAAAGGAAAAAAAAATTATCAAAAATACAAAAGGAAAAAAAGTTTAACTGCAATATAAGCTATATTAAAAGGCAATGGAATTAAAATATGCAGAACCTCCACCAGAAATAATCAATTACTTTTCTCTTTAAATTGTTTACATGCATGCATATAGCTAAGTAATTTAATGTAAAATAAAGTTCAACAATTATGTGAGGAAATATTTCTTATATTTTCAATTATTATCATTACAGATATTTAGTTGCGCAATATAAATTTAAGAATTTAAAAATACTTTTTAAAAAAGTAATTAATAATTAATAGCTGTATTAGAATTAAAATGTTATATTCTCAATTTATTTAAGTTGTTAAATGTTTTCATGGTAAATTTTAATAATAATAATAATAAATTACGAAGTAATAGCATTTTAAAGAAATTTAGAAAATACTTTTCTTAAACATAACAGTTTTCAGACCAGTATTTAAACATCTTATTTTGTGTTTGTTTTAAAGTTTAATACACTTCTACTACATCTTTTGAAATTATCCGATACAAATAAAATCAAAACTTGTTATATTCCACTGTTTCCATTTTTCACATTATGTTTTTAAATATTTAATCATAAAAAGTATACTTATAAATTGATTTATACTTTTAATATTCTGTATCATTATGCTTTGCTACGATATTGTAATGTATTGTTCATAATATTAAGAGTACTTTATATATTTCAAATGTAATTTCAAGCATATTTTTTAAGATTCTTTTGCCTGACAGTAACTTGAATTTTACATTTTATGCTATAATCATATTATCTAATTAATAACATTTCTTGGTAGAGTTAAAATATTTACATCATTTACTACATGAAAGCTGTTTTACTAACCGTAACTAGTTTAAAAGACTGAACGTTGAATAATTTGGTTCAGCCTATGATATAAACATGTAAATTCAAAATTTAAAACCTTAAAATAGGTAAAGAGGGACATTACAAAATTCCATATACGTTGATTAAATGCTTTTAATTAAATTTAAAAATTAATTATTTTAATATTTTTTGTTATTGTAAAATATAAAATTACTTGCATCCTATTATAATAAAGAGTTTTTGAATTAACGATTTTTCTTCTCAATTGTGCATGACTGTACATAATTTTTGTTGTCAATTATTCATGTACCAATATCCTGCTGAATTTTCTATAAGCAAAGGAACTGGTAACCTGATGATTTGTTATTGTACAAAACCTGAAGATTCTTTAATCACATGTTTATTTAATGGTTTAAATATGACAATACATACATAATAAGCTTTATACACAAATATCAAGTAAATGTCAAAAACATACAAATATTTTAAGACATGATTCAATGAATACATTTTCTATGGATTTATAACACTTTATCATACATAAATCCAGAACGTATAAAACAGTGCTTCTTGTAATGATATCGTGAATACTTCAGCAATACAAACTGTCTCATCAATCCCCAAAACTTCAGGCTTTCATTGGACGTTTCTTTAAATACCTCTTTAATACTCTTCGCTTTTCACTAGCTATTACGAACACTCTCTGATCTATAAAAAGAAAAGAGAACAAAAATTAGTCTCACTAAGTAGAAACTGGATCTTTATGACAATGTTTTCGTAAAAATGCAAAATGAGAGATATTTGAGAAGTTAGTATCGAAGTAGTAACACAGAAAGAAAAATTTGCATCTTCTAGAAAGTTATCAATTAAATAAAAAAAACCCCAGAGCTAAAATCTAATAAACTGATAGCATAAATTTGAATAGGTTTTATCGTTAAAAGTTACCCAATTTTTTCATCCATCGTAAATGCAAATTACGTGACATAAAGGCATTGGAAATAATAACAGTATAAAAGAAAGCCTTTGTAATGACATAGTCAGTGTGTATTTCTAAATGTGGCCTCGAGCTCTAGGAAATTCAATGTTGTAAAAAGAATATCGATAACTGATTTAAAAATAAGATGGAGGTTTTATTAATTATTGAATTTAAAATTACAAAAAGTTAGTCAAACATGCATAATTCAATAATTTTACCAGGCATACCTAAATGCGATGAAAGTAATAATAGTATTGAAGAAAATTTTTTTTTATCGCATAATCAGTGTTTATTTATAAATATGGCTTCAAGATTGATAATTCTACTTTTTTAATGGGAAGAACTACACACGATTTATAAAAAAAAAAGTAAATAAAAATAATTGTTATTATTAATTTTTGCCATACAATAAATATTTCCTGGTTAGTTTAGAGCTTGAGGAAGAAAGTTTAATATACAAATTTATTGCTTATGTTATCCATATCAAATAATAGAGAAATATTTGCTTCAAAATGTATGAATGAAAATGTTGAATTTAAATAAACTAATCTTTAATCAAAATTTCAAACTTTAAACGAAATATTTTTTTCCATGAAAAAATATTTATTTTTATAGATTTCTTATACACAAACATACTTATTGTTTATATCAACCATGACAAATAAGAAGAAACTATTTATTTCATAATGTATGATTAAGTTCATTTTGAATAAACGAATCTTCAGTCAAAATCTCGATGTTTACATAAATTTTTTTTATGTCTAAAAGAAAACAAAAAAATTCATAAAATTCTCTTTATAGTTTTTTTCGCATATACAAAAAAATATTTAGATTAGCATGGTGCATATAAAGATACATTCTAATTGAGATACGGTTCAAAAATATAAAAATAATTATAAAGAAATTCATAACTACAAAAAATCGCAAAACATTTTAACAACAAATATTAAATAGAATTTCGAAAATAGTAATTAGTAATTAATAAAATTTGAAATAATTATTAAAGATATATCTATTACTTTATTTATGAAACATATTTTAAAATATTTAGAAATCTTTTGTACAAAACTAGTACATACATGATATTTTTTACTTAATATATTTTTTGAAATATAGCCTATTTTAGGTAAAAAGTGTAATGTTATTCTATCATGCAAAATCCATTTACGCCATATATCTTTAGTTATGTTCTTTAAAGAAAAACTTCTTTTTCTTTTTATACTTTGCATAATGCATATGAAGCTTAAAGAAAAGATTCTAAAATCTTCTAAAAATTTAGAGTAATAAAGGTAATATTCAATAACCATATACTAAAAGAATAAAGTACATTTGTACTATATAACATATGTCTGCTACCATTCTATACATTATCTAAAATTATTTTCCATTTTATAAGAAGATATAGATGGTTATATTTAAAATAAGGATGCAAATAACACAAAAACTATTCAGTTATTTATATGATTTCCAAATTCATTCACCCAATGTATTTTTCAAGGTTTTCAGGAAAAAAAATTCACACTGCTTTATGAAGTAATAAAAAATAACCGTGGATTAATAGAAGGTCATTATTTCTTCAGCGAAAAACTATTTATCTTTCGCAATTTGCAATTATTTGTTCAAATCACTTGTTTTGTTAGATTCCGTTTTCTTTATCCGCTGGTAAATTGTTCTCTCATATCCATCCTTCCTTTTGCTTTATTAATTTTCGTTTTCCATGATAAAATGCTTCATTTTTCTGTACCACTTTGAATTCTGAAAGGCATACTTTTCTTGTTGAGTATGGCTACAGGAAGCAATAGAAAATTAGCGTTGATACATAAAAATTGCAATTCTCTGAAAAAAAGGATGCCGGAACTAATTTGGATCATTTGCATGCTTATTTGGAAGACATAAATCCGTTACTTATTTAACCGTTCAACTTGAAAATTCCAGATAAATAATCCGCTAATGGTTGCTCCTTGATTTTCCAAACCACCATATGGCAATTAATATTCGTTATAAGGATCATTAAAAGTTCCTAATTGATTTTGGAGATGAACTCTTTTTCTAAGTTGTGTACATGAGTTATCTAGACAGCAAAGTGCGAAAGAAAGGGAAAAAAAGTAACCCACCGGCGTTAAACTTTCTTAAAGGAAGTTTAACGCTCAAACTCGCATGGAAATAATTAATTTTTCACCAGCAATTAGCGTAGTCTCAAGAGTCAATTTCGATGTAAGATCGCGGAATACTTAATCATGGCTGCGATTAATAATCGCAAAGATCATTAACGAATTGGGAATAAGCAAATTGTTACCACGGCAAAACGAAGAAATTTCTTATCGCATTTAATATTATCGATCATTCGGAAGACTAATAAATGTACTTGCATGGGCTTAAAAAAAAAGGATTCGTATCATTAATGTGCAGTGTTCAATAATTAAAAAAAAAATTACATTTCCGTCCTTTGTTCTGTAAGATTTATTCTTTGACAACTAGTTTCTTCCAATAGTTAGTGTGGTTTAATTATAATTTTTCGTCCTTTCTCTTTTGAAAGATTTTGTAAATGTCCTATTCGTATCGCTCAATGAAAATCAGGTGAGGAAGTTAACCGTTGGTCTATTAGAAAAAGAAACCCGTGATTAAACTTGTTAATTGTTATCTTCATTTGTTTTAATTTTGTTTCGAAATTATTTTTGGATAATTGACATGTTCAATCATCACGTTCAATTTTTTGACACAGTCAATAATCCATTTTGTCTAACTAGTGCACGGAGCAAGTTAAACTTAATAAAATGTTATGTATGTATATTTAATATAAATATACATTAATCTATAAAATTTGAAATGAACTGATTTGTTGAAAACGTTTTCTGAAATAGTTATGATTAAATAAAATAAATCTTTGAATACGAATTAGATAGTTCATTGTTATGAATACCGAAGTATTGCTAAATAAATTATTCTTAAATAAATAATTTTCACTTAAATAAAAATATTTAAAAAAATGTTTTATAATTTTGAGCAAAAAGTTTATTGAAGTTTATATATGTCCGTACTTACATTTGGCTTTCATTAATATAATTTAAAAATTCAAAATTTTTATTTTTTATTAAATTAAATTATAATGCAAATAGACGAAAAATAGGAATAAAAACCATAATATGTACAGCTTAAAATATAGCACTAATATTTATACATGAAAATATGTATAAAAACATCTGAATATCTAAATTTATGAAATCAATTTTGACAATTTTTTAATAATATTTGGATATATTTCAAAATATTTGTAGGAGAATTATCTTTCCCAAAAGAGGGTCTGCAATGCACATCTATAATTTGAATAGGTTATTGCTCTTTTATGAAACACTATCAAATAACTCATTCCATCTATTCCTAATTCTGCTGTTAAATCTATCTTTTCAAGAAATTTGGATTTTATTGTTCTGTGCATATATATATAAAAAGAAATATAAAACATCTGGCAAACCATCATATTGTCTGGAATTAAGCTTTTCCCTAGTAATGAATATTCTATGTCAAATAGAATTTACCGTAAAATGCGTTTCAAAGATTAGAAATGCAAAACTTAATTGCTTTTGATACCCACATTTTGAAAAAGAATTTAATTTTGGTTTTCTGAGTCTGACAGAAGCTGACGTCTCTTTTAATAACCTTGCATTTATTTGGATGACATAAACATTTAATAAAAAACTTGAATAACGTAAACATTTATGGTAAAACTGGGAACATTATTGTTTTTATAGGGTAAACCTTTATTTCTGCTTTTAAGCAAAAAAATATAATGCTCAACGAAACGAGATTTTCTTCCACTTTCAATTTTGGTTCAAAGATTTTACGAATATCATATATATGACATTTCTGTTTATCGTTCTTATTTCTAATAATGGCTAATGATGTAGACGTAATTTGTTGTTTAATGTTTTAAAACTGACAAATAGTAGAGATAAATGATTATGAATGAACTTAGTTAATCAATATACTCCCTTTTATTTATTTTTATTATTAACCGTATTAAATCAGTGCAAAAACTATTTAAATGTATATAAAAATATGAAAAAATTAAATATGAAATATTAAGTAAATATGAAAAAAAATTTTGTTTTTTGTAATAAATGTAATTATGCTTGTGATTGCCCTCTAGAAAATCATGAAAAAAGGAACTTTGAATAATTTATATAATCCAAGACTAAACAATTTATAAGTATAATTGCTAGATACAAATACAATTAACAAAAAAATAAGAAAGCTTGAATAAATGAATATTAAATTATCAAATATCGCTGTTGACTATAAATTTTTAAAAATTGCAGGCATGTTTGTTTAATGATACATTTAAAAAGCATTCATTTATAATTTTCCTGAGTAAAAGAAAACAAATTTAGAGAGAAAATATATATAGTTTTTTAGCAATTTAGATTTTAATAAAAATACCTACGTTGTATGTATAGAATTTCTGTTGAAATATCTTAACTATCTTTCAAGAAATATCAACACAAATACATATTTTTATTTTGTACTTTAAATTAAAGAAATTATTTTTTTAAGTAAAAAATTAAAATATGTCAGATAACTATTTACAACAAAATCTCTCCATAATGGATAGATCAATAATTCATCACAAGCCAATGCTGATAATATTGTAATAATAAACTGAAGGTAGCTCTGAAAATTTGGTGAGATGTCATGACAATAATTGCCCATGAGAAACTCGCTACATCGCAAATTATATTCAACAATTTATTGGACAGTATTCTTTGCATAGTTACGATCTTTAATAAGAGTTTTTGATCAACTGGAACTACTGTCTATACTTCCAAACTTTAGCGATTTTGAAACATTTTTTCAAAATTGCTAAAACTCTATTAAACAAATATTTTCAGTTAAAATCGTAGTCTGTTGAATTTATGGTACCATGCTGTATATATTAATATTTTAAAATTGACCAGCAAAGTGACAAGTGCACGACATGGGTTGATTACAAGCATCATGAGAGCCATGAGAACTTCTGCTTGGGAAATTTTTAGAGGTACATTTCTCGTAAAAAATATCTACATTTCCTGTATTGAATTTCTTAGGAATACCTTAACTTCTGCAAGGGTTCAGCTGTACATACATCTAAAGTTTATCTTTAAATCAAAAGGGTTATTTTTAAGTAAAAATTAATATATGCCAGATAACTATTTACAACAAAAATCTCTCCATAATGGATTTATAAAATTCATCGCACGCCAATGTTGTTATTATTTTTATTTGTAGCAGAGCGAGTATGGTAATAACAAACTGAAAATAGCTCTCAGAACATGTTTGTGAGATGTCATACCAACTGATCGCCTATGAGACACTCGCTGCAACCTACCGAAAGAATATCCAACAAAGTATTGTGCTATTTACATTATTATGCCTTTTAGTATTTGATTATTTTTATACTTTTTCTTTTTCGCCAACCGAAATACTGTGTATAGAAAATCGGTAAAACTCATTTCAAAGAAAGTCAATAGGTTGCCTTAAAACGTATTATATTGGAGTATATGCGAAAACCTAATAGGTTTGGATATTTTGTTGTGTATATTAATATTTTTAATATTAATCAAAAGTGATAAGAGCTCACATTTCATGGGAAAGACCATAAGTGCCATACGGACTTCTGCATGGAAATTTTACCATCAAATAAAGGAGAATTAAATATGTGCTTTTATTTTTAGCTTTTGTCCCTGAAGGAATTAATAATCGAATTGCATCCTAACTAATTGTAACTTCTTACTAAGCTCTATCAAAGAAAAGCAAGCATTAGCCATTAAAGCGTATAAAAATACGTGTAATGATAACCTATGCAGATAAAAATTAGATATCAAACTAATATATTGGCGCTTGCATGTTTAGATTCTTATTACTAATAATAAACAAATGTAGGTATATTTACATCAACCGTTTAGTAAGAAACATTTAGAAATAAATGAATAATTTTTCAGGAATAGTAGTACAAAAGTATCCAACACAGTGATGCCAATTAGAAATATAAATATGATTATTGAAGAGATATCACAATTTTTCAATCTTAGGTTTATATTACTATTTTTGCATGTAAAAAGACTTGTATCTTATTTTTAGCAAAAAAATATGATATTAGTGCTAAATTATGTACAATGAGTAACTGAATATAGATTTACAGGAATTTTTAAAACAGTTAGCTTTTTATCGTGCTTGACGTAATTAATTTAACGTTTAAAAATATGCCATTACTGTTGTATACTGCTTAAAATATATTATATTTTCCTGCCATTCTTTCGAACTTTTCTGTCCCATTCATTGTTTCAAACAAACAGGGTAACTGTCGAAAAACAGGGATACGTGTCAACAATTTACACACAATTGTGTTTAGATTGACTATTACAATTGACATTAAAATAATTATGCAATTGTAAGTTACGTCTAAACAGCTGCGTATGTTCGTGTATTTAGAAGATTTAATTTTCATTTCATAACAATTAATCTTTTTCTAAATAAAATATAATAGTGTGTGTAAAGATTAATAGAATGATGAGAGTAATTTAAAGCATACGTTAGGGACAGTAGGTAACGCCTAACTGAGATACAGAAAACAAATATCCTTTTTGTTAATCAACTTACTCTGCTTTGCTTGGGGAAGGATGGAGCCCGCAATTTGCTCCAAGGATTTGCAACTTGCAGTGTCTGGCCCTACTGGATCTGCCGGAATCTCGCAGAAATGGTTGGAAGGGCTTCCACGAAAGTAACAGTTTTTATTTTGGGTTTTGAAGTGTTTTGTAAGCTCAGTTTCAGCTGTTCCACTCGGCTGCCTCTCTTGATGTCGTACTGGTCTCCACCCAAGTCGAGAGATTGGGCTGCTCTTTGTAAAGCTCGAGTGGTCTCGAAATCATGTAGAATGAGTGATGAGGGAGCGTCCCTTCAGCAAAGTATGGTTTCTTGAAGTTTTCATCGTCTTCTTCATCTTCTTTGGCCCTTTCAAGCCTATAAAAATATGTGTAATTTGTTTATAATATTATCGGCCTAGATATTTGAAACTTCGCCATAATGGTTTAGAAACTTATACGCTTGAAGTTGAAATTACTGAAATCTTTGACAATTCGTTCAAAAGAATTGAATGTATAGAATTACCATTAAATAAAGCAATAATTAGTTTTTAAATTCAAAAAACAATGCAAAGGACTTTTCCATTTTTATTCTTAAAGATATGGATAGGAAGAAAGAGAAATGCTGATGGGTTTTATATGGAAGTCCTAACATATTTGAATTGAAACTGATAAGGGGATATTGTATAAAATTAGTTAAGTTTTATTAACAAATTAAGCTAAATTAAGTTAGGTTTTAATACGTATATATTTTTCAGATAAATCAAAATAATATGCAGTGAGGTGTTAATACTTGGAAAATGTTTATTTCGAGCTGCGTTGCGTTTTGCCGTGTTTTTATGCGTTATTTGACAATGGAAGATGAATAACTTTTTAAGGTATTTTTTACCACATTTGCACCTGGATGACTTAGTAGAATTCATATTTTTAGACTGTGCATTAGGTCAGGATCATATTTATAAGCTTTTCATTCAGACTGTCCAGGAAATGGCTATACAGTTAGATCATATTTATTAAGAATAGAGAGACATCGTTTTTCAAAACTTCGTTAGTTAATATCGGAAGACTCAAGTACATTTATAAGAATAAAAAATATTAATTAGTAAAATAATTAAATAAAATTTATTAACGTTTTTGATAAAATATGAAATATTAATTAAAAAAATAGTAAAGAAAATAAAATATTCATCAATAATATCTTTCTACACATCGGTCCAGTCCCATTAATGGCGACCACACTGCCAAAAGCCAGAATAACCACCTTTGGCAGGGCCGGACCCAGCTGCGGACGTGCAGGAGAGAGAGAGTCAATTAGGTGTCTGAAGGTGTTCACTGGGATGTTGAGCCATGCGGCTTGGCGCGCAAGTGACCGAAAGCTGCACTAGATTACGTGGTTGCTTGGCGAGAGATCCATGGCGCGAGCAACCCGATCGAGGTGGTCCCCACAGATTCTTGAATGGGTTTAAAAATCCGGTAGAAGCTGGCCAGGGGGAGAACGAGTAGCTTCATCCCGGTGCTCTTCGAACCACGCACATACACTGCGAGGCTGTATGACACCTTCGCATTGTCCTGTTGGTAGATGCCATCCTTCTGAGGAAAATAATTCGCATGTAAGGTGGACATGGTCCGCAAGGACAGATGCGTACTTGTGCTGATCCATCGTGCCTGCCACAATGATAGTGCACCTAGTGAATGCCGGAAAAACATTCCCAAAACATAATGCTCCGTCCTCAGCTTGGATCCATCCGGCAATTGTTGCAGGGTGTTTGCTCAGGCGTTTCACGCCTTATACGCAACGTTCTATCTGTCCGATAGAGCATAAAACGAGTAGATTCATCGGAAAAGGCCACCCGTCGTCACCCTGTGGACGTCCAGCCGCGGTACTGGCGCGCAAATTCCAACTTTCGTCGCCGATGAACGGCAGTTAGCACGGTGCATTAACCAGGTGTCTGCCAGCGCAAAGGCTCATGCGCACCAACATTCGCTGAACCGTTGTTGAGGATTATTCTGTATACACTCTTGGTTGG
>BPLR01008231.1:0-32448 GCA_021605095.1 Caerostris extrusa | reverse complement strand
GTGAGCTCGCGCGACACCCACTTTGAACAGAGCTTTCGCATATCCAAATATTCATTCACGATATGCCCAACACGTTCCTTTGATATCTTTAGGGTCTCAGCTATCTCAATCAACTTCACTTCACGGTTATCAGAAATTATTTTGTGGACTTTTTGATGTTTTCGTCGGTAACAGCCTCTTTGGGGCGTCCACAGCGTGCATTGTCGTCGGTGCTCATTTCGCCTCTTGTAAATTTAGCAAACCACTTCTCTACGGTTGATTTTCCTGGTGCAAAGTCCGAATAATGTTTATCAAGCCTTGACTTCAATAGTATTTTTTTTTCACCAAAAAGCAATGCTTTATTAACACACGAAATTCCTTTTCATCCATTTTTCAAACTAACAAAAGTTGCTTCACTAAAAATACTATAACTCACATACTAATAGTGCAACAGCTGTCAAATTCATACATATGTCTTTTGAAGGTTAGGACTAACTAAAAATCATATGGATTTAATACTAGTAGAGCCATCTATGTGTCAGCCTATGAATTTTTCAGCCCACCTGTTATAAGAATTGAATAAATGACCTAGATTAAAAACAAAAATGTAATTAAATTTTAACAAAAAAATCATCTTCATTCCATTCATTATAATAAAAAATATATTTAAATAACAATTTTTATTATAATGAATGGGAAAGATTGAGATAAATTTTTTTTTTTTTCAAATTGTGTAATCGTAATTTTCAGAAATGGCTTCTCTAAGTTCTTCAGGTTCTTCAAAGTGTTGCTTTGATTACATGTTTATTTACAATAATTTGTTGCAAAAACAATCGAAACATTTTAACCTTTACATTTTTTTAATTGGTTTTTTACGTACCATCTTTACTTTCCGATGTGTTTCTTTTGCTAATAAATAGTCTTACGTCATACGTCTTTGAACTCGTACCAAACAAAGCATATAATGAATGGAGTTTTCCTTAACAAATAAAGAGAAAATGATTATTCCCTTTCCCCTGACAAAATCCCTATTTTTATTGGTATATTATTAATGGGGTTGTGCAAAATATTTTAAAAAGCTAAACTGGGTGGCTAGCGCTTTGACACTTGGTTCCACAGGTATCGAGTTCGAATGGCGGCAGTCAATGGACGTTTATGTTGGTTGGAAATCCACTTTAAACCGTAGGTCCCGGTCCTAATAGGCGTAGAGCAGGAATGGGCAGTATGGCCCGCGGGCCAACTCCGGCCCCCTCGCAAGGTTCTATCCGGCCCGCGGATAGAATTTTAATTTGCCGGTCCGAAGCAAATTAAAAGAAATATATATTTATATATTATATATCCATCTCCTTTTCTACTTTGATTAAATATTATTTTTTTCTTCTTCCTTTTTTTTCAAAGGACTAATGATCTTTCTACTTTCTCTATTTTTGTTCTACAAAAACATAAATCGACGGTAATAGCAAGCGCAGACAGCTTTCAATCTTTAAAGTGTTAAAAACGGAAGTTCTTTGTTAATTATAGCTGTAGATTGGCGCCAATAAGCATTATCTCTTTCTCGGAGAGCAGACATATGGGAATCAATATAGAGGGAATTAGACCTCACATGTGGCAGGCTGCGCATTTTAAGCTCCAGCCTTTTTCTTCTGGCGCGAGTTCTAATATTATTGATTGCGTGTGGAAAGATTGATGACCTATAGCATCATTGTGAATAGTGGTGAAATTATTAAAAGTATAGCGTAGCTAGTGCTTGTTTGGGTTATTCGTAAAACATTTAAAAACTAAAGTATATATATTATTGGTTAATAATATTAAAAATATTATGGTAATAATAAATGGTTATTAATATTATAAATATTTTAGAAAAATTTATCTTGGCCCGCCAAACTTTTTTTCTTCGATTTTTGGCCAACGACCGAAAAAGTTTGCCCATCCCTGGCGTAGAGCGTTGTGGGGGTAGTGTTACCCGTGTCCGTAGCATATCTTCAAGCTACACGTACCCCCTGGGTAGTACTAAGTAAGTAACGCCGGTGCGGCGCTTGCCTTAAAGCCATAAAAGACGACTGTCTTAAGTGTTTGTCAGCTGCATTAGAAAGAAAAAAAAATTTTCCGAATGATTTGAAGGCAATCTAATTTTTCTTTCAACTTTTTAAGTGGCATCTCAAAAACTTAACAATATACACATTTCTATAAAAACAAAATCTTAAGCATTTATTCGGATTTTTTTAAATAATTATTTTTTACAAAAGAATTAATTTAAAAATGATAGGCATTTCAATTTCTTTTAATATCATGATGTTATTTATTAAAATAATGAATATTGCATTGTTTTGATGAAAAAGGATGATTGATATATTAGGGGTGTAATTATATATCCAGATAAATTTTTATTTTTCTAGATTTTTTAATTATTGATTTTTCAATGACTGCTTTTTTTTTTTCAGACATGCTGTAAGAATTAATAAGAAAAATATTAAGAACTGCGGATAAAGAAGTAGAAAAAAAATTATTTTAATGTTTCCTTCATTTCAAATAACAATGTTTCGTATTGAGAATGTAAAATTTTTGAAAAAGAAATTAGCAAATTTTAAGTAGAACGATATTATTAATTAACTTCCTAAATAAGCTATTCAAGAAATGTTGCCAAATATCTATCTAAATTCATTGATGCAGAATCATTTTATATAAAAAAAATGGCAGTGAATGTATTAGGTTTTTAAATAAATAAATATCAAAATTCATAAAAATTAAATTTGAAATCGTTTTCAAGAAAGAAAAGATGTTGATGTCATTTCTCATTTTCATAAAATTTGGCGAAATTATGTTTCTGGTCAATATATTCTTTTGAATTTGAAAAAGAATATGTATTTTCATAAATAAAGTTATTTTGGAGTCTTAAAGCAGTTGGAGTTTTTATTTTAATCACCTAAAATTTGTACACTATTTTTAATGAACAAAACTACAAAAAATGCAATAATTTAATGAAAATTTGATAAAAAAAAAAGTTGGTAAAAATGTACAATCTACCATAACAACAAAGCAAAAAGTTATAGAATAATAATTTTGTTTTTTAAATATATATATTTTTTAATATTTGAGAGGTCTAAGGAGTTTTAATCGATATAAAACAATAATAAAAACAGAAAATATGGATTGGTATTTAAATAAAAACCACATATATTTGATATATTTTTTTATGTAATTAGAATTTCAAAAATAAATTAAATAATTACATATAAATCGAATTTTTAAGGAAGTCGATGATTTTTTTTTTTTTTTTTAGTGAGAACTGTTATTAAATACCCCATGAAAAAATATTGTACCAAAAAAGAATACATAAAAAGCAATCAAAAATACAATAATATGTACTTACTGACAAAAAAGTAATAATGACAATCAAAAGATTTTAAAGCAACTTTAAATTAGTAAAATAGCTTATAAAAAAGTAACGTTTTGAACTTTAGCAATCTAAATATTAAGATAAAAACTTTTATTTAAAAGGCAAATACGAAATAAAACCAATTTAATTTATAAACATTATAACATTTTACAAAAATCTTAAAACAATTAATTCTAGGAAATCATTCATTTCTGTCAAAGTTATGATTTTTCTTACAATAGATGGCGCTGTATGCAACACAGTTTTGGAAGTATTTATTTAACGTGACAATATGTACTTAGTTGTCATGGTTACTAGTGGAAATCTTTTTCCTTAGTAAGCATGCCTCGTAAATGAAGTCATATATCAACAGTATCTCGAAGAAAAAGAAATGACTAACGTTCTAGGTGAACACAGCAAAATATTTAGGATTATAGTTAATCTATGTTTTGATAATAATTTTCTTTGTGCGTATGGTATAAAGAAAATATATTTATCTTTGTGGGTAAATAATGAGAAAGATGTAGCTGTCTCCAAATGCAAATTGTTTGAGTACATTTTTTTTTTTTCTGCGATTTTGAGTTATAAACGTTGGAAAAATTTAATTCTGAAAAATAGACTGACTTTTTGGTATTGAATACTTTTGGATTCATCGATTAGTTTTTTGAATATTATCAAATTTTTATAATTCTATATTAAAAATAATTTGAATGACCAATTTGATGAAAAATCATTAACCTAAAATATTTCAGATTATGAAATCAAGAACTGTTTTTTAAATATTATCTTCCAAATTTTTCTAATTCTATATTAGAAATAATTTGAATGAACGACGAAATATAATATTATTATTAACCTGAAAGAAAAATTATGTACCATAGCACCTATAAATAAAATAATTTTAAATTAATTTCTCATATCTAATATATCTAACACCAGGAAAATAATATACAAAGTCAGTAAATTCATAAAAATGTACAGAAAATTATTTTTTTGAATTGGTAGTAAAATTCAATCGTTTCCTTGAGATTTAAAAAAAGAGATAATTTGAAACGAGACCAAAAAAATAAGATGATTTTATTCCGTCCATAAGTCAGCATTTCTGAAAATAAAATATATGAATATGAATTTTTATATGCATAACCACATACAGCTATTTGAATTTAAAAAATAATTTCAGGAGATTCGTTAGTTTTTTTTTTCTCTCTATCGCGCATGCTCATAGGAAATGCGCATGCTCATAGGAAATTGCGCATGCGTATCTGCAATAATGTTTCCTATGAGCTTGCGCGCTAGGGAGAAAAAATAACGAACGTCCAAAATACGCCATGCAAAAAACTCTATTGATTAATTGGGAGCAAGACAATTTTATATGGTTGATTATTATTATTTTGTCGCTGTTTGAGTTAACGTGAGGAAATGTGTTGTTTTTAAAACTCTTGAGAAATCACATGAACGGCATACATTTAGTGGATTCAGTTTTATCCAGGGCTCATCACAGAGGAGCGTTACTACAGTTTACATTCAGATTTTCACCTCATAATTTTAAACAAACACCGCTAAAGACAGTATCAGCAGTCTCTTTCCTGTCTTTCTTCTTGAGATAAACGGAGGAACTTTCCGGATTACGGACTTATTTATGCCCTCCTCGATATAGATAAGAGGACTTTCTATCTGCATTTTTTATTAGGTTTCGAATCAAACGCTGTTTATTCAGAAATATAACAAAACGATCAAATAGGCCAGGGGTCTCCAAACTTTTTCAGCCTTAGGGACCATAATGTTTACTCCAGTAAGTACCAAGGGCCAAAACCGTTTTAATTTTTCTGCCATTATCTATAATTTCTAGACTATTTCGTTCCTTGGGGATTTTCTGGATAAAAATTATATGTTCGATTCAGGATATATACATTCCAAACATCGTTGTACATACATATGCGATACTCTTTACCCCAATATAACTACCGAGGGTATCCGCGGGATGTTCACTAGTTTACAATGTGTTAGTAGGGATTCATTTCAATTATTTGTTAGTTGTTATGCTTAAGTTAAATTTTCTGCTTATTATGCTTGTCATTAATCTTTGCCTAGCAAGTAAATAAAACCGGGTTATTATCATTCTGTGTTTTTTTTATCCAACTTATTATAGCAACAATAAAATATTCGCTGTCGCGGGCCGGATGGATGACACTGGCGGGCCGTAGTTTGGAGACCCCTGAAATAGACTATTCCTTCTACATCTTCTCCAACGGCGCAACAGCCCAATGGTAGGCTAAGGCCTACTACTAACTGGCAGATTTCGAGATAGAAGAAGTTTTTCTTTTTACGGGGTAGGGTTTCATTATAATGCTCTGCAGGAGACCGGGACTAGAAACCGGGAAAATTAGATCGGGACTTGAAGTTTAAAGTAGATTCGAACCACTATAAACATTCATGTCACCGCCGGGTCTCGCTGAATTCAAAGCCTGTGGCACCGAGCGCCAGTCACTCGGCCATCAGGTCCCAAATAGGCTGTTCCGGTTGTGTAAAAAAATATAGTTTTTACTTTTTTTAAAAACTTTACAAAAAATTAATATTTTATAAGTTAAGACGAGTTTAAACATTTATTATGCATGATAATATTTTAAAGAAAGAAATTATCTATATACAAGTTTAACGCTTTTTTTTTAACTAATTCGTTTCAACGAAATTATTCATTAAGATTATGCTAATATACTTAGTTAAAAAGTATGAACTTACCCTCAGCATAATTATAGCTTTCTGAAAAGCTATTTTACTGACATCAGAAAACAGTTCCCTAAAATGTATCCTCTTGGGGTAACGTACTGAAAAGATAAGTTGTTCCTGAGCAAAATCACTTTTATTTGCAATAAATAACATTTTATGTAATAAAAATTATTCTGTAAATATTTAGAGTTAATCAGATATTTTCTGAATTAACCACTAGCAGACTTCTACAATTCAGTGTAAAATGTTAATAATAAACTCAGAAAATATCTGGCCAAATATGTGTGCATATAATGCCAGAGTTTGAAGAACTATTTCGTGAGATCTGTATTCTATGAATGAATGTGTATGAACAAAACAGTCACTTTCAGTTTTAGAGAATAATGTATAATTTTGATAATATTTATTCATTCATTCACAGTACTTTCAATTCAGTTAATTCATTCACAACACTTTCAATTCATTTCCTTCATTCACAGAATTTTCAATTCAAGTCATTCATTCACAGAATTTTCAATTCAGTTCATTCATTCACAGTACTTTCAATTCAATTCATTCATTCACAGCACGTTTAATTCAATTCATCCATTCACAGAACTTTCAATTCAGTTCATTTATTCACAGAATTTTCAATTCAGTTCATTCATTTTTCAATTCAGCTCATTCAATCACAGCACATTTAATTCAATTCCTTCATTCACAGTACTTTCAATTCAATTCCTTCATTCACAGCACTTTCAATTCAATTCATTCATTCACAGCACTTTCAATTCAATTCCTTCATTCACAGCACTTTCAATTCAGTTCATTCATTCATTCATTCACAGAATTTTCAATTCAGTTCATTCATTCATTCACAGCACGTTTAATTCAATTCCTTCATTCACAGCACTTTCAATTCAGTTCCTTCATTCACAGTACTTTCAATGCAATTCCTTCATTCACAGCACTTTCAATTCAGTTCATTCATTCATTCATTCACAGAATTTTCAATTCAGTTCATTCATTCATTCACAGCACGTTTAATTCAATTCCTTCATTCACAGCACTTTCAATTCCTTCATTCACATCATTTTCAATTCAGTTCCTTCATTCACAGTACTTTCAATTCAGTTCACTCATTCACAGTACTTTCAATTCAGTTCATTCATTCACAGAACTTTCATTTCAATTCATTCATTTACAAAACTTTCAATTCAATTCATTCACTTTCAGCACTTTCCTTGTAATTCCAGAATGAATGTGCCTGCCCATTAGCCCAAAAGAATAAGATACTTTCTCAATATTTGAGGTAAATAGTAATCAGACATTGCTGTAGAATGCTTTTCATTATCTGCGAAACATTGGATTTGTTCCTCATAGGCAGCTGTCTTGTCGACAAACTGTCCAGAGTTAAATCTATTAGTTAAATTACATTTTTACATTATTGCATCATATACTTTTTGTTGTTCTAGAATTGTATAAATCTTCAATGTGTCTGAACTTGTAATTTATCCTAAAAAAATAGCAATAAAATAAATATCATTTTATACAATTTTTATAAAAATAATAACTTATATAAAAATATATAATAATATTTTTATAATTTTATATAATAATATTTATTTTTTATAAATTTTATAAAAAAATTAAATAAAATTGCCAGTAGATTATATTTGTCACCGAAGAAAATGAAAACTCTTTGAATAAGTCTGTCTGTGTGGTCTGTATCACAAAGGGAGGAAAAAACGCTATTCAAAGGTTATCCTATTGGGTCTTTATGGTCCCAATTATCCAATTAAAATTTCCTTTATCTATTGGTTTGAGGGAAAATCTGAGTTAGTCCAAGGTGGGTGGTCTCCCTGAACCTCACGCGGAAACTCAGATTGTGCAACAAATTCCTTGAGATCTACTTAGGGGTAGTTAAGCGATTAATCAGTACTTACTTTTACTGCTTTATTCAAAGGTGATATACTTTTATATTGACAAAGAGGAATAGGATAGAGGAACTCTTAAGGCTCCTTTCCAACGAGGCGACAGGCAACGACGCGATATGCGGCAGGCAAGAAAATTTTTTCGACCCCTTCACAGTGAAACGTCAGAAATAGCATTACGCCTAGTGAAATTACGCTTAGAGTTGAAAGTTGGTCAACTCGAAGCGGTGCATTTCAAACAGGTTACAAGCGAACGCAGCGAGGCTAGTGATTGGTCAACTCTTGTCGATTAAACGCTTCTCGCCTCGGTGAGAACGAGCCTTCATTGGTTGCAGATGGTGAAAAGCGCCTTTTCCTCCTTTGTAATACAGACCACACAGACTTATTCGAAGAATTTTCATTTTCCTCGGTGACATATATAAACTATTGGAAAATTTATTAAATTATATATACATCGGATAAATTACAAATTAAAAATTAAAAATTTATACACTTCCCGACCAACCAAAAAACACGATGCAAAAATTTAGAAATTTAACTTAACTAACGCATTCAACTCTGGACAGTAGACAGTATGTCGACAAGACAACTGCCTAAAAAAATTATCTGTGCGCAACAGCACTTAACGTGCTTGCTGGATATGTCTTTTAATATTACAGAATCTTGTAATACTGTCGTACTGTCGAACCCTCTGTACACATGAATATACATACAGAGACACTTAGTATTATTTCCAATAATGAATTATTTGAACATACCCGACATTAATTTATTATCACACTGTATCAGCTTACTTTTTTATATTTATCTTGGCTTTGCTTTTTTTTTTTTTTTGATTAGCGTTATTAAAATGTTATGATAATGTATGCACATAGGATGGCAAACTCAGAAGAATGATAGCAGACTACAAGAGGAAAGCAACAGAACACGATGTTCATGCATGATAGTACAACTTTAGTTTTAACTTTCATACGATATCCACACACATTTCTATCTAGAACAGGGGTCTCAAAACTTTCCAGCCTTAGGGCCATACTGTTTACTCCAATAAGTACCAAGGGCCAAAACTGTTTTTAATTTTTCTGCCATTATCTACAATTTCTAAACTAATCGCCGAGTACGCTCTCTGAGCGAGCATAGGCTTGCTAAATTCGCTATTGTCAGTGAAAAATCACAATTACATTTATCTCATTAGTATTTTTTTGCAAGTGGATACCCCACGGTTTCATTCACTTTAATTTAACTTTTCCGTTCTGAGGGATTTTCAGGATAAAAATCATATGTTTGATTCAGGATATATACATTCCAAACATCGATATACATACATATGCGATACTCTTTACCCCAACATAACTATTGAGGGTAACAGCGGGATGTTCACTAGTTTATCATGTTAGTGGGATTCATTTCAATTATTTGTTAGTTGTTATGCTCAAGTTAAAGTTTATGCGTATTATGCTTGTCATTAAGCTTTACCCAGCAAGTCAATAAAACCGAGTTATTATCATTCCGTGTTTTTTTTTATCCAACTTATTACAGCAACAATAAGCTATTCGCTGTCGCGGGATGGATGGATGACACTGGCGGGCCGTAATTTGGAGACCCCTGATCTAGACGATCTAGGATGATTATCGGAATGTCAATTATAGAGACACTACATAAATTAGCAACACATAAGTAGCTGCATACCTTTATAAATGGAGGATACTTTTATTCCTGGTTCAAGTTTCGTGTTTGCACAACTTTTGCGGGTATATAAATCATCCGCAGGAATCCAGGGGTTGAGCTCTTCGTCTAGCATTTTGATTTTGCCAAAATTTGTTCTAGCAGCTAAATATCCACAAAATTGTATGGCCTGCGACAGCTAAAAGGAAAAAGCCAATTTTGAACTACATCTCTTAAGTTCACTTCACTAAAATGATTTTAAATCCAAAACATTATTTTCTAAAATGTATTTAAGGATTTTTCCCATAATATGCAGTGTTCAAAAAGTGTTTTCGCATTTTTAAAAACTACAAGGATATATTTGTACATATATTTAATTAATAAAGAATACAGAAAGTTTTTGCAAATATAATACTTCAAAGAATTATATATCAAAGAATATATTAATTGATCCCGCTTTGATATATTTGAAGCCTCGTGGCGAGTGACTAGCGCTCTATTTTTTTTTCATTTTATCTAGGCTAGAAGTTGAACCACGATAATCACGATCATACATTTGCGCAGGTTTCCTCCAAATATGCACTTGTCATGTTGTGGGGAAAAGTGTGAAAAAGATGATTC
The DNA here is from genome assembly GCA_021605095.1 of Caerostris extrusa. Lineage (NCBI taxonomy): Eukaryota > Metazoa > Arthropoda > Arachnida > Araneae > Araneidae > Caerostris > Caerostris extrusa. The sequence goes on along the minus strand of BPLR01008231.1, from coordinate 22,167 downwards.
GTCTGACCCTATAACTATCTTCCACTTATCAATCGACTAGGTTTTTGTGGCTGTGGCACCACAGTAGTTGACGTTTGGCATTAACAGATGTGAGAAGTGGCTTGGGAATTGCCGCTCTGTCGTAAATGTGCTGTTTATGAGAGCGCCTCACTGTAATTATTGACAAGACTCCAGATGTTGATTGAGCTCTGCGGTCGCTTTGGCTGCAGTTGTTTTCTTTTCATACATTACAATCCTGTTCAAAACCCGTTGGAATCTTCAATACTCAAAACGTTGTACTCATCTTCTCTGCCCGTTGACTATTTTGCTTTGTCGAGCTTGTCTTGCCTCGCTGTGCTGTTTATGAGAGCGCCTCACTGTAATTATTGACAAGACTCCAGATGTTGATTGAGCTCTGCGGTCGCTTTGGCTGCAGTTGTTTTTTCTTTTCATACATTACAATCCTGTTCAAAACCCGTTGGAATCTTCAATACTCAAAACGTTGTACTCATCTTCTCTGCCGTTGACTATTTTGCTTTGTCGAGCTTGTCTTGCCTCTCGCTGTGTGTACGCTGTCATGACTTTAGACACCGTACCTCTAGAGCAGGGGTCTCCAAACTTTCCAGCCTTAGGGCCATATTGTGTACTCCAGTAAGTACCGAGGGCCAAAACCGTTTTAATTTTTCTGCCATTATCTATAATTTCCAGTTAGTTATTATGCTTAAGTTAAATTTTCTGCGTATTATGCTTGTCATTAAGCTTTATCTAGCAAGTAAATAAAATCGAGTTATTATCATTCTGTGTTTTTTTTATCCAACTTATTACAGAAACAATAAGCTATTCGCTGTCGCGGGGGCGAATTGATGACACTGGCGGGCAGGATTTGGCCCGCGGGCCGTAATTTGAGATCCCTGCTCTAGAGACGTCAAAAAGCTGGGATACTTCAATTACAGTTGCTCCAGCTATACGGGCTCCTACAATTTGGCCTCTTGAAAGTCTGTGAGGTCCGACATTGAACGTTTTTGATAAATATCCAAGACGTATACAACTTCACTAAAGCTACCTCATATTACCATGATATATATTTTTTGTACTAAAAAAAAATAGTAGCTAAGATTACATTTTAATGCTTACGAAACGCATTCTTAAATGTCACTTTTATTCACAGGTGCTTAATGCCCCATATATCTATAAATATAGTCCTCCTTATATGTAGAATAAATTACTCTTTACATATCTATGGTACATATAAAGGCGGGTATGGAGTCACATCAACGTCTTCTGCTGACTTTATATAAATCCAAGTTAATCTGCAATTTTAATTACTTGCATATGTGCTTGACACAAACCTTCATGCCATGTTATAAAGTAGTCTTATTACACTTCTCTGGAGAGCTAATTATTAAGACAAGGAGTATTATAATATTCGTGATTTAATTATGCAGCTTAAAGTCAGTGAGTTGTAAACAATACTTATTTTTGAAGATTGAATATGAATTCAAACTTAATAAAATGCAAAGTGAAAATTTTAAAAGCAAATTGTATGAAACTCACTTTGAATAGATGCCGACCTAAAGTAGCTTGTTCCATGCATTTGATTTTCAAAAGCCTTTCTTTAAGTTCGGAAGCTGTCAAAAAAAAATTATTTAAAAAATTGTTCGTGTAAATTTTTAATTGCATTCTACATGTAAAATTTAATTTAGAAAATATATTAATTGTTATTAATAATCATGTTTACAGTATATTTTCAATAAATAATTTCGCAGTGATAAATATATAAAATACAGTCGACATTGACAGATAAACAAGTAATATTAAAAAAAAAAAAAAAAAAAAAAAAAAATTAAAGTCAATTCCTACTTCTTTCAGGAAGTCCTTTGTATATAATTTTCATTCAATTTTTAAGTTTATCTGGCGCCATCTATTGGTAGATATATGCAACTTAAATCTAAAAAACTTAAGTTAATTAATTAAATTTAATTACTGAATTAATATTTGAAAAACGGTATTAACATCAAGTGTCATCCACTACAAGTTAAAAAATGTGTTTGAACTTGAGTGGATGAATAAAAAAAGTATTTTGAACAAGATATATATATATAGGAAGAGTGTGAGCTAATAGAAGGAATAGAAAAAAAGACACACTTTTATATAAAATATGCAATAATTGGATGTGAAATAAGTTATTTAAAAAAACAGAAAAACTCAGACGATATTATACAAATCCCCTCCCTAAAAGGATTATAATCATATGAGGAAATATGTTATTTTTGTTGGCTAGGTGACTGGATCTAAGTCAAAAACACATATAGCGAAAAGTATTCCGATAACAAGGAGCATGGAATAACCAAAATAACCTTCCGTTTAGAATCATGTATAGGACTGAATATATATAGATATACACTACTGGCCATTAAAATTGCTACACCAAGAAGGCGACATGATACACTGCAAATGTAACGGCACTTTGAACAGTGCACGTTTCATTTCTGGTGTGTTACAACCCGTGTCTCTACCCTTTATTCGAGCCCTGCAAAACCATACGCTTCAGCAGGCTAATGCACAACCGCATGTTGCCCGTATTGTACGGACCTTCCTTGATACGGAAAATGTTCGGCTCACCTGCTCGTTCACCAGATCTCTCGCCAATAGAAAACGTCTGGTCCATGGTTGGCGAGAGACTGGCCCGTCGCCATACGCCTGTCACTACGGTTGATGAGCTGTGGCATCGTGTTGAAGCTGCATGGGGCATCTGTACCTGTACATGCCATCCAATCTCTGTTTGACTCAATGCCCAGGCGTATAAGTGCTGTTATTACTGCCAGAGGTGGTTGTTCTGGGTGCTGATTTCTCAGGATCTAGCAATTTTAATGGCCAGTAGTGTATACATATATCTTTTGCTCCAAGCTTGCCTCTTGTATATTATTAAAAGTTATATATTTGATTAGGTAAATTCAGTAAATTCTCTTTTTGGTTACAACTAAAAACGAAACAACTTACTACATAGACAGTGCATCAACATCATTTGAGGATTCGTTTTTTCACGTGCAGAGGAAATCTCGTTTATTAATGAAAAGAAAAATATCAGCAAAATTTCTGTTCGGTCAATTTGCATGACAAGTGTTTGAATTGCTCTGTTCGACTAAAAAATAGCTCATATTGCATGTTTAGTTTGGCATAAATGACTTGAATCGCAAATATAGGTTTAAAAGGATGCTCAGAAATATACTTTCATTAAAATTTTTACGATGCTATAATGTATAAGGCTGAGAAAAATATAATGTAAACAAAAAAAAAAATTAAGATTAAATCAGTTACAGTTTACAGTTTCAAGAAGTTAAAATTAGATTTATATTTCGTCTACATATTCACGTGTAAACATATATATATTTATAACAATCAAATCAAATAAAATTTTTGAAATGTTACCAGCGTAACCATTATGTTTTAAGTTATATTTGAACCATTTTTTTAATTTCATATAAAATGGTTCAAATGCTGCATAACACAGCGTAATGTCCATTATATTTTATTATGTTAATATAAATAATACATACTATCATACACTAGCAAAACGAAAGCAGAATGTAGATTTCCTACCTGATTTTAGAAAATAAACTAATATTCATTACAGTTATGATATCAAGCAAATGTTTGATATTTGAAGAAATATTTCAAAGCCCTACTTATGGTTCATTCGCCGATCTTGAGATAAATTTGTGACCTCTACATATTCACTCTATTATGGAATAAGAAATTATAAATATACAAGGTATTCTGCCAATAACGCATGTTGTGGTTTCTTATCCCACTTGCTCGACAGCAACATCTAGAGCAGGGATGGGCAAACTTTTTCGGTCGCGGGCCAAAAATCGGAAAAAGTTTTTGGCGGCCAAGATAAATTTTTCTAAAATTTTAAAAACAACATACAGAGATGAATGAAATTGCGATTTCATTTCTTAAAAGTTCCTTATAGTGAGGTTCGAAAGTGAGATGTACTGATTCTAAGGAACGAGGCTAAATGCTCATCTGTCAGTCTACTTCTGAAATAATGCTTTCTAAGGTTCATAGTTGAAAACACTTGTTCACATATACACTGAAGTGACAAAAGTCATGGATACCTCTTAATATCGTGTCGGCCCTCCTTTAGCCCGGCGAAGTGCAGCAACTCAACGTGGCATGGACTCAACAAGTCGTTGGAAGTCTTCTTGCAGGAATATTGAGCCATGCTGTCTCGATAGACGTCCATAATTGTGAAAGCGTTGATGGTGCAGGGATTTTGGGCACGAACAGACCTCTCGATGATGTCCCATAAATGCTCGATGGGATTCATGTCGGGCGATCTAGGTGGCCAGATCATTCGTTGGAATTGTCCAGAATGTTCTTTAAACCAATCGCGAACAGTTAGGCCCGGTGACATGGCGCAATGTCATCCATAAAAATCCCATCGTTGTTTGGGTACATGAAGTCCATGAATGGCTGCAAGTGATCTCCAAGTAGCTGAACATAAGCATTTCCAGTCAATGTTCGGTCCAGTCGCACCAGAGGACCAAGTCCATGCCATGAAAACAGCCCACACCATTGCGGAGCCACCACCAGCTTGAACAGTGCCTTGCTGACAGTTTGGGTCCATGGCTTCGTGGGGTCTGCGCCACACTCGAACCCTACCATCAGCTCTTACCAATTGAAATCGTGACTCATCGGACCAGACCACGGTTTTCCATTCCTCTAGGGACCAACCGATATGCTCACGTGCCCACGAGTCGCTGCTGCAAGCGATGTCGTTCTGTCAGTAAAGGCACTCGAGTCGGTCTTCTGCTGGAATAGCCCAAGAAAGCTAAATTTCTCCGCACAGTTCTAACAGACAAGTCCCTTGTACGTCCCACATTGATTTCTGCGGATATTCGACGCAGTGTTGCTTGTCTGTTAGAATTTACGACTCTTTGCAGACGTCGCCGGTCTCGGTCGTTAAGTGCAGGCTGTCGACCAGTGCGCTGTCCATGGTGGGATGTTATGCCTGAAATTTCATACTCTCGGCACACTCTTGACACAGTGGATCTGGAATGTTGAATTCCCTAACGATTTCGGGAAATGGTATGACCCATGCGTCTAGCTCCAAGTAACATTCCGCGTTCAAAGTCTGCGGATATTCGACGCAGTGTTGCTTGTCTGTTAGAATTTACGACTCTTTTTGCAGACGTCGCCGGTCTCAGTCGTTAAGTGCAGGCTGTCGACCACTGCGCTGTCCATGGTGGGATGTTATGCCTGAAATTTCATACTCTCGGCACACTCTTGACACAGTGGATCTGGGAATGTTCAATTCCCTAACGATTTCGAAATGGCATGACCCATGCGTCTAGCTCCAAGTAACATTCCGCGTTCAAAGTCTGTTAATTCCCGTCGTGCGGTCATCATCACGTCAAAACCTCTACACATGAATAACTTGAACAGAAATGAAAGCACTGCGCATTTATACCTGTTCTACGCGATGCTACTGCCATTTGAAAATTTGCATATTGCTATCCCATGACTTTTGTCACTTCAGTGTATAAGATGAAGCAAACATAGTACTGGTTTTCAGGGCGTGAGATATTATATTTGGGAAACTTTCTTTCGATGATGATTTGTAAAATTCTAACTTTGGCATATTTAGAAACAATTGCTTGAGATGATTGTTAGATTGCAACTCAATTAATTCAACCTCCAAACCTGACCTCACTGCTTCATAATTTACTTTGAAATGAATGGTTAAAATATCCAATTCTGTTTGAATGGCACTGAAATCTTGAAATCTGCATTCGAACTTAAAATTCAGTTTTTTCAAGCCATCTTCATAATTCTTACGCTTCTCTTCATTTACTGAGAGTATTGAATTTAACCTCGGGAAATGAGACCACGGGCCGTAGTTTGCCCATCCCCAGATCTAAACCAAATCCAAGAACGCGTATAGTCTCATGGAAGAAGGGAAAATGGTGGCAGCAGCTTTTTGTTGTGACGGAGCACCTTGTAGGTAGAAGTTTGACTTGGCTCTGAATCGCAGAAGAGTGGAGGGCAGTGCCTTCCAGGGGGACTTTTAGGAACTACATCGCACTTGCGTATCATATGGGAGAAAATCCAAAAACGTCCACCAGATAGTCCAACTAAAGAGGCAAGATACTGGACATCCCAAATGCCATCGAGCGTCTTGGTTTTTTTTTTTTCGAACAGTGCTCTACAACAAAGACGCCAACGGACTGAATCTCCGTCATAATGCTCAGCAGTGGCGCATGTAGTCACTGAGCCAAGAATCGGACATATAACTTAATAATATTCTTCGTAAAGTGATATTTTTAAATATAAAATTTCTATAAGGCTGAGGTAATTAGAAAACTTTTTGCTAGAAACTTCATAAATTTTTAATAATTTTGAATAGATTATAAATAGCCGCTAATAAAGTAAAACCAATTCATATAAAAAGAAATTGGAGCAATTTTGTATTGAAATGATTAATCACATTTTTTCACAGTGCAATTGACAATGGATTATAATTATCATAAACATTTGTTTTTTTCTTATCCCACTTCTTAGACAGCCATGTCTAGACCAAATCCAAGTACCCATGTGGTCGCATAGAAGAAACGGGCAGTTTCTGTTGTTGTTCTGGGGCAGTTTCCGTTCACCCGTAGGTAGAAGTCTGACTTCACTGCATGACGCTGACTTTTTACGGAGTAGAGTTGCCAGCCCAACGCTCTGCAGTCATATTAGACAGGTACCTATGGCTTAAAGTGGATTCCGAAAAATTACAAACATCCATAGCACCGACGGGACTCGAACCCGAAACCTGAGGCCCCGAGACCCAGAACGCTAGTCACTCGGCTATCAGGATCAGGCCCTCTGTGAACATTTTTAGAACAGAATGCAAGCATTGAAAATAACAACTCGTTTTCGAACCCGAATTTCCAACCATAGAAACGTTGTACTCTTCCCACCAAGGCTTCTTAATTCACGAGTCACAGAATATAAGAAACATCCGGATCTCTATAATCTCCGAATTTAAAAGTTGTAAGAATTTACAAATAAAAACTATGAATCATTGTGACATAAAAGTTGAGAAATATTTGAAACTCAACAGAAATGAGATGTTAGCGCTACAATAATATTAAAAATTATTCAAAGCATTCTAACTAGGATTTGTAAGACGACTTGGAATTTAAAAATTAGTGTTTTTTATGTTGGCAACATATAACACGTGAGGAAAAAAATCTGTCTTACCGGAAAGTTCATTTAAGTTTTTGTTTGTTGCATGGTCCCCGCTTTATTCCTGAATTCTATAGAATGCGTGATGTGTAAAAGTAAATATTTTGTTTTTTTTGTTTAAGCGCTGTTAAATGTTCAATAAAAATAGGCATATTTATCATCAAAGAGAGTTTTCATCTTATATATATGTTTATATTTTCGTTAATGAAATTTTAAGTATTTTTTTTTTCAGTGTTTAAAGCATATGTTCTAATAATTGGGAAAAAGCCCTTTAAAATTAAGTTTCCAGTAAAATTGCCTCCACACTTTTTTTTTTTTTCTGTTACAAGGGCTTAAAATGCTAATTCATTGATTTCTGAACAAGTTTCTCTGCTAAAATATGATGATGAAATGAAGTATGTATGTACTAAGGATTTTTGCATGTATTATAAAAAGGATTTATAACTGTTTCACTAAATTTACAAAAAAAAAAAAAAAAAAAAAAAAAAAAAAAATTTGCAATCCAAGTACTTTAAAAAGAGAGATTAAACATTTAAATTAAACTCATCTAAGTCTTTTCTTAAAATTAGTAATATTTTTCAATGGTTTTGATAGAAGCTGAATATATTGAATTACAATACTGAATTTCGATGCAAGTATGTGGTTTTCATATCAATAAATACTGAAAAACAGGGTCGATTGGCTACTGCTCTGGCTTTTGGCGCCACAGATGGTTTCAGATTCGAATCCTGGCGGCTGTATGGATTTAAGTTAGTTGTTCGGAATCCGCATTAAATTGTAGGTCCCTGTCTAATTAGCCTTAAGTGGGCACAAAATGGCCGTAGAGCGACAAACCAAGCCAAAGCCAGGTTGTTAATAGTATAAAATATTTCGATTATTGGAACTTTTTCATCGTATCGAACAATGGAAAATCGCATAAAAAAAAAAAAAAACTTTTCCGAAACCCCCGCATAAAAATATTATTTAACTAATTATTGTAATTAAAGTTAATGGTGTTAAGTAAAAAATTAGAGTGGTAATCCGAAATTGTTTTCTTTGCCACTGTTCCATTTTTTTACTAAATTGATGTAGTAAACTCTTTTAACACCTCAAAATAAATATGTTCTTTATACTCTTATTACTTTAGAAATCAATCTGGCTCAATCATGTTGTTAGTTTTTATATATCATAGATCTTGTATTACATGAAATAGAATTAATATGTGATTACAGAAATATGATCTCGCCAATTAAATTATTTAGTAGAAATAAGTAATAACAAAAAAAATTTGCCTGTTTGCTTTATATCTTTTGTTTAATGTTCCCGATGTATCTCACTAAAGAACAAACTGTTTACAATCGGAAGATTTTTAATGATTTTGTGACTTTTTGTGAATTTTGACTTGTGATTTTTTTTTAATGATTTATTCTAGTCTATTTCTTCTTATTCTTGTCAGAGTTCTGTATAGTGTTCTAAAAATCGAATATCAAAGAAGGTGGCATTCCCAATATCACAAAATATATAAATATATTAAATATCACACTAAATATTAAATTCACCACATTGATCAATTTATAAATGAGATGGGATTTATTTTCTGATGAATTTGTGTTAAAAGAATACAAAATCTAAGATTATATATTTGCTTACAGATTTCTAGATTTAAAATATAAAAATTAATACCTTACATTGTTTATATGTATATTTTTAAAATAAAGATTTAATATTAAAAAAATAGACTTGCATACAATCATTATTTAGGTGCGAACATCAAATTGAATAAATTATAATTGCATTGAAATGTAACTTAGTTTTTTGACATCTTGTGGCATTTTTTTTTTTTTGTATTCAGTGACGCTGATACTGTATACTCCTAGGTTTTGTATCGAAATAGATATGTTAATGGGGTACATATTTTTTAACATATTTTCGGCAAATGTAGTTAATATACAATATCGCGCATTGTAGCAATTATAATTTTCAATAATACATAAATACATTGTCAGACAATTCCATTATGGAATATATATAAGGGGTTTATCTTGGTAGTCACCTAATAATCGATCCAAAGCTCTAGTATGATTCTAATTAATAAGTTTTAGTTGGGTGATTAGCAACACACAACCCTGCATTTTTCTAATGGAAGGGTATATTTTAACTGCAAATATTCTTGGGGAAAAATAATTGTCATGAAATGAGAAAATACAATGCGTATATATTTGGATCTAAAAAGATGCATTGACACCATTGTAGAGCTAGTGGTGTTTGAACAGGAGATTATTGAGTTTGATGTTATGGTGTGATCTACTTAGCCTGATCTAGACTACTCTAATAGGAGGGTGAAAAACAACATAGGAAATGTAGACTACAAAGACAAATTTATAAGTGTCAATAGAGGATTAAGATGCATCTCCCTTCTCTCAAGATATTGCGAAATGGCCTATATTTATAAAACAAGCAGAAAAATTATACTATTTGTGTATGTAAACTTGAGTTCAAATCCAAAGTAGAACTTGACTGGGTTTTCTTTCTTGATTTTTTTTTTTTTTTTTTTTTTAAGGATTATTTTGACTATTAAAACAACCTGTTGTGCGAATTCAGTTCTACGTCAATTCAAGGTAATTGTTACTACGCTATCGTGTTTTCTGAAGAAGAATATTGATTGATGTCTCGTTCATAATGCCAATTTGATAAAAATTTCTAATAAAAACAATTACAACAATATAGTTGAGATTTTTCATTTTTCATAAGCACTTGAATTCGCACAAATTTTGCAAATTCAGACTTCCTGATAACTAAGCAGCGCGGCCGTTTATCACTATCACTCAACGACAGTTGTTCCACAATGAGATCCAATTTCTTTCAAGATTATTTGTTTTGTCCTAACATATGGTGTCTACTTTTATAATGTATCTTTTTTTTAGAATATAGTCCGTTTTCATTTTTAACAATGATAATGCCAACAATACTAAGATTCTATTAGTTCTCTCAGGCTCTGAAATTCCAAGTATCCATCCGATATCCCAGAAGACTCGAGGGAATTCAAGTAGTGCCATCGGACATCTGGTGCTGAGAGATATATAAGGCAGAAAAGTGAAGAGGAAATTTGTAGTTGGCTGACGGACGGGAAGGTGGTGGCAAATTTGAACATATAATAGTTTCCAACAATATAATTGTAATCATGTAAATATGTCGACCAGCTCTGGAGTTCGGCGCCACAATTTTCTGGATCGAGTCCCGGCTATACCATGGATGTTTATAGAGATTCGGAATCCACTTTAAACCGTAGGTCTCGGTCTAATAGGACTTAAAAGCATTGGACATAGGCTGGCAACCCAACCCCGTAAAAAGAAAACATATCGTTTCGAAATCTGCCAGTAGGCAGACTGCCATGGCCCACAAAAGAGCACGCTAATAATGAAAAAGAAGAAATATTTCGATATGATTTTATTATTTGTACCATCACCAGTGTTCTTAAGATGGAAGAAATATGACTTGTTATTAAGCCATTGCTTGGTATTGAATTAAGCTTGGTATTCAACTTATATTAAGCTTGGCATTAAGTCAGTCTTTATTATATTACTCCGATATGTACAATAAAAGACAGATTTAATACCAAGCAATAACGAATTACTGCAATTAAATCTTTACAATGGCGCAGTTGCTAATAATTAAGAAATTCTTGAAACTATTCACATCGGTTACGGGCGTTTATATCGAATTATTCACGTTTTCTTGATTTTGCTTCTAGGGTGATATCGATTTAATGTGTATTCAGGAATTAATTTACTTCATATTATTACATTATTACGGTTTATTTTATAATACTTATTTAATTTTTATTTCTCTTTAGGATGAACATCAAATCAACTACAAATTTGATGAGATTATTCGAATCACTTCCATTGGAATGAAAATTTGAAAATTGCAAGATGGCTCGTCCTAGAGGTACAAAATTTACTTACTTAACCAACAGTTTAGAAAATGATGAAATCATTGACTTCTGGGACTTGAATGTTAATTTCCAACTAAGAATTGCGAAATATGTCAATTCCTGGAAAATCAACCAAGAGAAATCCCAATTGTTGTTCTACAAACTGGACGTGACTGGCTCTCCAATGATCACGGTGAGCATAAAGATAACGAAATATTTGGAAGTTCAAGTGTTCATTAGAAACAACAGGATCGAAGATGCTTATTTGGAGACTTTCTTGGATTCTAACTGCTTATTAAAGTATTGGAACCAGCTTAAAAAACTGCTGAAGTTCTTTGGTTCTGATGCCGTCTCCACCCTGAAACACAGCATCGATTTTTACATAGCGGAGGCTTTTGATAATCTCTGCAGTTGCTTGGATAATCTCGCTGGTGAAGATGATACGAAGAGATTAAGAGATAAAGTACAGTTTCTTATCAACCAAGTCGGACTTTTGAGATGCAATATTTATTCAGAGTACACTGTTGAAGTGGCCTTTTCGATCTACCTTTGCTCATCCAGTTGTTATAAAGAAATCGAGAATTCGGGCTGCTTGTCAATTCCAACGGAAAAAGAATTGTTAAAATTGATTGAAAAATCTTCAGTTAAAAAAGGATAAAATCTTGTAATTTTCTGAATTGTGCGCATGTATGTATTTTTCTTGAATTACGTATTAAATAATACTTTTGAGTTTTGCATTCATTATTATATGTCGTGCTTCATAACACCTATGAGTTTTCATTGTTATATTAAGATTAGATTTAAACACTGACACGCTTTCTTCATTGCCGCAACAGGCCCCATGGTGGGTCAAGGCCACTTGCCTGATTTCAAAAACATGAGATGTTTTCTTTTTTTTACAGAATAAGATTATCATCCCTACGCCCAACAGTCATATTACACCGGGACCTACGGTTTAAAGTAGATTCCGAATCTCTACAAACATCCATGAGGCCGCCGGGACTCTAACCCGAAGCCTGTGGTACCGAGCGCGCTAGTCACTAGGCCATTAGGGCCTCTCCAACACACACGTGGATACGTTAATTCGGTATCATCTTGGGGTATGATGCCTGTTCGTTCCAATGTGAGGGTGTGATTCCTTTCAGCATATGATTCTAATGAGTCAGCTTTCTTGAAATCATAATTTCAAGAAAGCTGACTCATTTGGAAAATCAAATGTCTTTTATTTATTTTGAAAGTCTTGGCAAAATGCATTATTCCTTTCCTATGGGTGTAGTGCAACACGCCCCCCCCCTTCCTTGATGTTAGAGTGAAAGTTTAAGGTTTTTTTGTTTGTTTGTTTCCTCTAATCTGATTCTGTACGTCCAGGTTAGGTACGTCCATTCACCCGAATATTTGTATGTCCATGTAAGTCGATGTTTGAAAGCGAGAAACGAACGGTTTTATTTGTTCTTAAACCATCGTCTATACTTGAAAGCGTGTGGTGCGAACGTCATTTACGAAGCATCTCCAAATTCGTTTGTTTCTGTTTGAACGGAAAACACAACGTATGAGAAAACATTTATTTCGTTATGAGGAAACAAAATTTCCGCTCCATGCATTATCAGCTGTTGGTCATGCACCAAATGATTTAAGCCCCTCCAACAGACAACTGCCTGATGGTCAATTGGTTAGAGCTGTGGCCTGTCTTACCACAGGCTTCAGGTTCGAATCCTGGTGATGGCATGGATATTAGTGGTACGGAATCCACGTTAAACGGTAGGTCCCGGTTTAATTAGCCCAAAGGTTGAACAAAATAACCATAGAGCGATAAACCAAACCAAATCTACGAAAGGCATATCCCTTAGGCTCTCGCTCTTAAAGAAGTTTGTTTTTTTACTCTCAAGTTGTAAAGTTCAAAAATAGTCAAACATTCGGATGAATGTTTCAAATGCGGATGCGCCTTTTACTAAATCCTTTAGTGCGTGATCAAAATCCGACATTGAGCTGGAATGGAAATTTTGTTTTATCGAAAATTTTCAAATATTTCCTCCCGGATTGCGTTTTCCATCCAAACTGAAACATAGTGCCATGAGAGCCGGATTTAGATGAAAAGAGGCCCTAGGCTATACCATTTATGAGGCCCTTTCACCAACCATTTTTAAGTTTGTAAATTACTTATTATGTTTATTATTCATGTGTGTAGAATTTCTCCTAATTTTTGATTCAGTGTTTACTGTTTTTAGAATAGTGTAATTCTAATTTTGCTAACAATTTGAATGTAGGCCCCTCTTGATCTTGAGTCCCTAGGCTGAAGCCTAGTTAGTCTACAGGAAAATCCGGCCCAGAATGCCACCTTCAAATTATGCGCTTTCTTCTGAGGGTGATAAACCGTCCTCTTGTGTAGATGCTGTTCTTGATTACATTTGTTAATACAACTTTGTGTAGGAGACGAAAATTAATCTTGGAGGGCTTTTAGCATTTTCCATTACTGCATACGATGTAGAATCAATAATGCCTTCTGGTTATTACTATCTTATATGTTGAGTAAACTATTCACAATTCATTAGTGTGACAAGCTTTCTCGTTGGCAAGATATGCATACTTGGCAGTTGCATAAGTCGCAGATTCCGAAATTGGAAGGGCGACAAGATCGCCGGCTTTAACGAAGAGTTTCTCGCGACGATTCTCACAAAAACCACGATTGATTAACGCCCCACAACTTTGTCGTGGTTCGATACTTAACCCAACATCGGATTTTGCACAAGCTGCTAGGCTGACTAGTGGAGTTTGGTTCACACATTAAAAAAAAAGTTTTTAAAGGATGGCAAAAATCAGCTTTTGATCAGAAAACATCCACCTCTGCTAATCAATTTTTTTAAACCCCACAAGCACGAGAAATGTTTGCTATGTAGTTCTACGATCATTTTTTTTTGTGCATTCTACGCTAATTAGACCGGAATCTACAGTTTAACATGGATTCCGAACCACTAAAAGTATCTATGCCACCGCCAGGTTTAGAACTTAGAAGTCTGTGGTACCAAAGGCCTGAGATCTAGCCAATTGGCCATCAGGCAGTTATCTGGCAATCAATCAGATTCACCAAATTTAGTTGGTGAAATCAGATTCTGCAACATTCACCGCGTTATTTGTCATAGACCACACGTATAGTTTCTGAATATATATAACACGCATAGTTTCTGAATATATATAAACACGCATAGTTTCTGAATATATATAACACGTATAGCCATAAGAAGGGGAACTTTCTTTTAAAAAAGCTTCAACGAAAGTGCTGCAAAAGACAACGCAACAGCTGAAATTTCTTTTCTTACAATTTCTGTTTTAAATTGTTTAGTATGGTCAGAACTGTCTTCAAAAGGAGGCCCTCGTCTTCATGGAGAAATTCCTTCACAAAAGTAAATGAAATAGTTTTACTTCTTTTATAAAAAATCTTTTTCTATTATTTCAAATTTGTTTTCAATTTTGCTGGGAAAACAATCACAATTACTAAGATCACTCTTATCTTCCAATACACAATTAGTTTTATTTCAATATGATCTCTTAAAACATGACTTTATCTTACCTTTTTTTTTTTTTTTTCCGTCTTGTCCTGGCTTTTTCAATAAGTCAAAAAGATATTTTCTTATCGAAAATAATTATCTCGCATAAGAATGGTAAAAGAAATACCGAGTTTTTAGTAAAATTAGTGAATTAAGTAAAATTTTAAAAAGAATCACTAATTATCAAATGTCAATATTTATAAAAAGGGACAAATATGAGCAATATTTTTATTCCATTATTCTATTAATAAAATATTACAGAAAGTATATATGCAAAACAATTTCGAGATGAAATTTCCTATCCATTAAAAAAAAAAAGATGAAATTAAATCATTTTAAGTCTCTAATAATTTAATAAAAATAAATACCATGCAAAAACTTCAAAATGGAAAATGATGATGATTAAAAAATTCGAATTCGTGTAGGAAAATATATATTTCTGAAAAAAAATTACGGGTCGGAAAGTTGTGTTGATTACATTCTATAGCGCGTCCAGATTCGAGACCCACGAACTCTTTCAGAGCATTTAAGTGTGGTCTCGAGAAATAAACCTCCCAGTCGTCTTTCAGTACGTCATAAATCCTTTAATGCGTGACCAAAAGGCCGATGCTATCTGGAGCTGAGATTTTCTTTTCCCGAGAGTTCGCGCATGTTTTGTCTGTGTCGTACATACTGAAACAAATTGGCTCACAAATGGAACAGGCTTAATGATCATATGTGCAGGTTCATAAATTTGTCGATTTTCATGAGTGTACAGCTAAGGAACTACTTCCCCTCCCCACCAAAAAGAAGAATTCCAAGTGTCAGGGATGCAGAAATTTATAACATTCTAAGAAATGAACAGAAAATTCTAGGCCTCCTAATTACGTTTTCGACTTTGAGTATTCTGCCTCACTGTGCATTTGTCGGTCAGTTTTTTTTTTTTGTTTTCAAGAGTGAACACGGCTTAACAAGAGCCCAAGGAAAGTCATGACAGTGACAAATGACAAATACTGAAGTGTCCGTTGTTGGCAAAAGGAAAAAATATATTAATTATTCTAAATAAAAATTATAACTTGTTGGTGAACTTTTAGTGCAAAATGTCTTCATAAAGAAAATATACAATTCTTCCCATATTGTAGCTGGTAGTATTTTTAATGTACATAATAATATTGCAACATAAAATTGTATTGGCCGAAATATATAAACTTAATAGCAGATTTGTCCCAACATTTCCCATCTACATGAAACATTTTTTATAATAGTAAATTTTGTAGCAAAAATATGGGCTGTTGTTTTTATCCCATTTTGACGGCAGCAACATCTAGACCAAGTCCATGAACCCGTGAGCCATGATAAAGGGTAAAAAATGCAGCTTCTTTTTTTGTTCTTGACCTTGAGGCACAAAGACATGGGACACCCAAAGAGAGAAGAAATATATGGGCGAAAGGGAAAAACATCTACGAAATTTGCTGAGTTCATTGAAACTCAGTTAAACATTGAATTAAAAAGACAATAATCTTTGGGACACATCTATATTTTATAAGAAATGAAAACAAATTCAATGAATAAATTAGTAAAATTTTAATGTATGGATTTTATTTGCAATGCATTATATAAATATAAAAAAAAAAAAAACCTTTTGAAATTTCAAACACTCATTTTATTAACAGAAAGTCTGACTAACAAGTTCACATACATATATATATACAATTATCTGTATACAAATTCCATATAAAAATAAAAGCAACACACAATTTCAAAATACAACATTCATATAAACACTTAGGGGCATATAATTAGTGAAGATGCAACATACCAAAGGTAATCATGCTTAAAAAAATTGCAAGATAATAAAATACATTCGTCTCATAATCCTATATAAGTATATAAAATGCAAATGCATAAATAAAAGAAATTGCTAACGCATATAATGAAAGTCTTTTTCTTAACATCTGTTTGGTTAATAAAATATTGCATATTATTTTTTTAAAAAATAATAAAAAATAAGATCATGATAAGATAGCCATGCCTGTTAATTTCTAAAATTAAATCTGAATGAAAGAAGCTTAAATTGTATTAGAAACTGAAATTTTTAAATTGTGTTTTGAAAATTGACTCAAATCCATGAATTAATAATATAAGTAACAAATTCGTAAGTTAAAAGGTAATTTGATACATATAAATAATTATAAAACCAAGGGACTAATAAAAAATTAAAATTTCTAATACGATGCTAACATCTACAGATAATTTTTAAATACAAAATATAACTGAATTTAAAAATTTGATTATAAAATAGTAAATTTACAACATACGATAAATTGAATTTAAAACAAATATAATAATACGTCTCATCACAGTACAGAAATTAACAGGATTCTTTGAATTTTTTTCTATATATTTGAAAACATAAATAATAAAATTATTTTAATTATTTACAAGAACAAGCACCATTTATTTTAGAGGAATAAACTTGATAGTTAATTTGAAATATCAAAATTTTATCTCTACAATAAAGCAAACAAGATTTCATTTTAATAAGGATTTATTGATACCAAATTTTATTCGAAAAGAAGTTCTTTAAAGTATAACTTCCTATTTTTAACAGAAAAAAAATCCTGCTGTTTCAATGGGAAAAAAATAATCTGACAACAAATAAAACAAAACAAAAAAAAAAATGAACCCGATTAAAGTAGAAAAAGTTGGCACAGAAAAAAAATGAACATGAAAGCAAATGAAATTGTTGTTGAGAATTATTATTAAAAATTTAAATGCACATATACAGCAGACTATTAAACAATTCTTTACAATTATATTTCATATTTTATTAAATTTTGATTTGACAGGCTAAAGTTTTCTTTTAAAAACATTTTTTTTTTTGTATCAGTTGATTGTAATGCATATTTAAAATAAATAGTTTAAAGATTAATAATGAAAGATAGACATGTTAATCTGCTAATGCATAATATAATCTATATGAGAAATAACTACTTAAATTCACCTATTTTTGAATTCAACAACATAGAAGTCAATTTTATTGATAAATAATGAAATACCTTTGTTACTGGTAGCTGTAATTTTAACTAGAAAATAAATTAAATAGCACTTGTATTTCTAACTCAATTATATCATTTATGCAAGTAATAGTAGTTCAATACTAATATTATTTATTAAACAATAATTTTTGAAAAGCAATTTTCTCCCTTAATGAATAACTTTGTAGAGTAAAATATTAAAATTGTAGTGAAAAAAAAAAAAAAATACTTCTAATGTCGTTAAAATATTATAATTAAAAAACAGAAGTTTATTAAAATACTACTACTAATAATAATCAATTTTTACAAATAGTCTCATAAAAGAATTATCCAATATGCTACTCTATTTTATGCATTAAATAATATGAAATATATTCGGTTAAGAAAATAAATAGAATTTGTATACAATAAGCAGTGTGTAAAGTAAGACATGCTTCGAAAAGATTTTCAAATATTCTATTTCATCAATCAAAATTAAAAACATCAATGATAATTTTTTAATCAATTCTTTTAAGATTTTGATAATACACAATGTAAAACAGATCCAAAATTACATATAACATATGTTTATTTTATGAATTTAACAAAATAAGTAAAATAAAAGGCAGTTTATTTATCAAGTACATTCATTCGTGCAATATAAGTAATAAGCTTTTATATACATTTATTATACAAAAATGAATAATATATATGTTGTAGAAATTACATGATAAATGCAAGTGCATAAAATAAAAATCAACTTACTGGCATCGTTTGTAAAAGCTTAGGAACACATGCACAAATGATAAGGAAAGAAACTTAAGTCAAAAACTAGTGGCATAAATTTTGTCTTTATAAGATAAAATATTTATTACAATTATATTTAATTTTATATAATAATAAATTCACTCTGAAACTACAGGCAACACATATAAAAATTTTACTAATATTTCAATAAAAATGTGAATTCATTTAACAAAATAAATCTGTTAAATACCTGATTTTTACAGCAACAAATAAAATATTGTTATATAAAAACGACAATAATCTTAAATATATAAAAAATAATTACATAATTTTGGAAAATATTGAAACTATAAAAATTTATATTAAAATTTCTAACTACATTAAAATTTAAAGCAGAAAAATGAGTCAGATCTTATTACAGTAAATATTTATTAAAATACACTAAGTAATTTTCTTAAGAGTATTTAAGATCACAGAGTATCATCACCAGGTCAATTCCAAAGTAAAAAATGCAAATTAAACTGTAAACACAAACAAAAAAAATTAAGTACACACCACAGCTAGCTTTCATATTGTTTCATTTTTAGATTTGTTGATTAAAAATTCATCTCTTAAAATTACAAGAAGTGTTGTCCAAGCCCTTTTTTAGATATTTGTCGTCACCTAGATTAGGGGGAAAAAAATCCTTCTGTACATATTCTTAACACACAGATATGAATGCTTCATAGAAAATTGCATATAAAAAACATAAAAAAAAAAAAAAAGACCTAAACTTACATGGAAAAATTAAGTTTATATTATAAATTAATTAAAATAAATCATAAAAGAAATAAAAAACAAAAACTTAAAAAGGTCAGTTTAATTTCATTTGGGGTTGATGGCCGAGTGGCTGGAGCTCTGCCGCTTGGTGCCACAGGTTTTGTGTTCGAGCCTCAATGGTGCCATGGATGGTTGCAGTGGTTCGGAATCCGCTTTAAACCATAGATCCCAGTCTAATATGACTATTACTACTACACACACCACACCACATCAAATCACTGTGCCTAGGTCTGAATTGCCCCTTTAAGTACAGTTTGGAAATTATGCAGGTGAGAAGTCTAATTGGGCTCTGTGACTGCTCTACAGTGATATGAGACCAGAACCTATGACTTAAAGCGGATCCCGAACCACTAAAAACATACATGGCACCGCCGGGACTCAAACCCGAAACTTGTGGTACCGAGCACTAGCCACTCAACCCGCTCTAATATGACTGTAGGGGAAAAAAAAAAAAAAAGGAGAAGAAGAAGAAGACAACCTTACTCCATAAAAAGAAAATACTTCCTGTCTCAAAATCTGCTAGTAGGCAGGCAGCCATGGCTCATCAATAGGCTGTTGTGCCAATGAAGAAGTTTAATTTCATTAACTTTATTTTTATTATAAAGTAGTAATATTTCTCCCCCCCCCATCAAACTAGATAAGCTAATATTAGTGAACTGTTGCAAAACCATTTACTCATCAATAGCAATAGCAGCAGATTTCCAAAAAATAAAGAACATGTTTCTGAAAGCAAAAATCATGGTTGTGATCAAAAGCAAAAATCATGCCTTTTCTCTCTCTCTTTTTTTTTTTTTTTTTTTAACACATCTCTGAAAATATAATCAAAGATTAAATTTTGAGATAATTATACACATTTTTTTTATACAGCTTGTAATGTTCATAGCTTTTTATTTAATGCTAGAATTTAAAAGTTTAATAAAACTACATAAAAATTTAAAGTTAAAATAAAACTACATAAAAATTGTAGTGTTATTGACAAGAAAAATTATTTTCCAACATCGTACAAAAGGTTCTTCAGTTATCATAATTTACCATTGTTTATACTTTTATTATATGTATGAGAATACAACATGCAACAAAGATAATGCTCTGAACATGTAAAAAATATGTACATGCAAAAATTTTTTTTTTTGCAATTTTCGTAAAGTTACAAAATTAAAAAATCCTTTCAACTATTAAAAAAAAAAGTGAAAATTACCTTTTATTGTTAAATTCACCAGGAAATTCAAATGCATCTTTCGTTTTTAGAGGTATTGCAGGGGGTGGTTCATAGATTGGCAAAATTTTCTCAGAAAGCTGAAATTTTAAATTATTATTTAAACATATAAATTAATTGGTGCATATTCAAAAGTTTCATATAGTTTTAAATTTTAAAGTCACAATTAATTACATTTTAAAGATATTTAACATGATATTTAACATATATTATTTTAAGCCAATTATTTAATTTGCATTATGCTGAGTACATATTTTTAAACCTTTGACACATCTTGTATATATTATAAAAAGTTTTACATACTAATTTGCTTTTTCAATATGAACAGATATTCCCAAATAACTTAAAGTTTTCTTTTTGTAAATAATTTTAATTTACTGATTTTATTTAATAACACTGAATATTTACCTTTTTGTTGATATGGTGTGTCTAATGATGTATTTGATGGTGAAGCTACAGTGAAACAAAGGGATATATCAATACATTTCTGCACAAACATATGTAAATATATATATATATATTATTCATAAATTATTCTTATAGTACTTTTTAAACTTATTTTTTTATTCTTACAGTAAAATACTTTTCTAATGCAGAAATTATCAAATAAATAAGATTATCTACACTCCCATTTTATTTTCATAAAAAATATAGAATTTCAAAAGATTTGTATTTTTTTCTTTACTTATAAAATATTTCACCTCCACATATACAAGTTCATAGAAGTTTTAAAAATGTTTCAATAGTGTGGAAAAAAAAAAAAAAAAATAACTAATAAACTTTCTTTTAACAGATTATACAGTAGTATTGGTGGAAAGTTCAACAAAAATTATTTTTCCATAATTCAAATTAATGAAATCAATTTGAAAAAGCTACAATTAACGAATTTGTTTTAATATGAAAGAACACTAAGAATTATATACTAATTTGAATATATAATTATAAAAAAAAAAAAGGTATTGAAAAGTACTAGAGATGGGAGAAGGGGAAGCAGTCTTTTTTTTTTTTTTTTTTTGAAGTTATATTTTTTGTAATACTTTTTTAATACAGTTTCCCAAACATTTTGTACCATATTCCCTTTCAGTTCTAGTTAATTAGTTCTTTGCATTTATTTTAAATTTATATATTTTTTTTCTTAGCTAGTTTTATATGCTAGGATCCATTTTATTAAAGAATAAATTACATAATTTTAATATGTTACTCAATTCAGTATTCATCAATTAAAACAGTTAAAATCTATTCACACTTTTTCCCATTTCAGATAATTAAAAAATTTCAATTGTAATGATATTTGATATTAAATTACTACATGATTAAATATATAAGTTTATAGAATAATAAGCACGAACAAAAAATTATTTTTTTAAGCTAAAATTCTCATCATAGGCTGTCTTCACTAATTTTAACTTTAGAAACAATGAACTACAGGAAAGCGAAACAAAACAAAAATCAATTGGAGACAGAAATAAACATTTTACTAACACAGAAGAAAGCACTACGATCAACTGTACAATGATAACTATTCTAAGATTATCATTGTACAGTTGACTCGACTATAAATTTAAGTGTTCCTTGTATTGTTTCTCCAAAAGTTAAATACATATTATGCATGCTATATGAATTTAATACTGACAGCACAAGAGTATTACTTAATTTCCCTAAAATTATGATTTATGCATACTTCTACCAATTTCAACTAATAAACGACCTTGGCTTGTA
>BPLR01008230.1:0-40488 GCA_021605095.1 Caerostris extrusa | reverse complement strand
TTGTCTATCGTAGCTATATAAGGAAGGGCGAGAACATAGTTTTTTTTTTCTTTCTAATGCGTTCTACGATCCTATTAAACCGGGACCTATTTTTTAAAGTGGATTCCGAACCACTACAAAAACCACCATGGCACCGCCGGGACTCGAACCCGAAACCTGTGGTACCGAGCGCCAGAGCGCTAGCCACTCGACCATTCAGGCCTGCGAGAACATTGTAGAACTTTATAATTAAGTCCTTTGTCTGAGTTTAATCAATTTCACATAAGTAAGATAATGTAATAATTATCCTGCTTTCTCTCATCAATAAAGCATCTGGTATTTCCTTTAAATCTATTTTGTTGTTTTTCTTGTGTTAGCCAGTGAGCACCTGTTCGGTTCAGTAATTGCTGTAGAAAAACTAGTATTTATATTGGTTCGAAACACTTAACTCGTTTAATTTAGAACTTGATGTCTTTTTATTTAGATAAGTACAAAAGTTCATAAAAGTGCATATATGTACAAATGTATACATGTGTGTATTTATTCGGTTTTTAATTTTTGCTCAGAACTATTTTTCATTGGCTATTTTTGACAAAAAAACTGTGATTTTGTTATCTGGATTTTATTTTTTATGCAGTGCAGTGCTTTAGTTATTTTATTTTGTTTGGTTTGTCGCTCTACTGTCATCCTCTGTCTCACGAAGGCTTAACAGACCGGGACCTACAGTTTAAAATTTATTCCGAACTACTACAAACATCCATGACACCGCCGGAACTTGAACCCGAAACCTGTGATACCGAGCTCCAGAGCTGTAGCCACTCAACTATTCAGGCCCTATTTTGTTTATTTATATGTTTTTTTGATATATTTACGCTTTTTTGAACAAGAGAACTAATTGACGGGTTTTTTTTTTTTTTTATTTTACACTCATGTCCATAAATTAAGGATAATGAAGTTCAGGCAAAGAAAGAGACAGAAGCAAACAAATTTGACTTATTTGTAATGTCTATTTATTAACAAAAGGTAAAGAGCAAAAAGATGCTTATATGTTTGACATAATTATGTTTGATAAAAATAAAAATGCGATTTTTACTCCCTGGAGCAAATTTCAAAAAAGAACCTATTTACAAAAACTGTATAACATGGTTAGTACGATGGTTAATATGGAGTATGTCTCCCGGACGATGCAACACAGGCCTTACAACGCCTAGGCATGCTGAGTATCAAATTATCAATCTGATCTTGGGGGAATATTACACCACTCATCCAGCAATGCCCTCCGAAGTTCCGGTTGAGAGGTGGGAGGGGGTTGACGGGCTGCAATTCGTCGGCCAAGCATATCCCACACATGCTCTATTGATTCAAGTCCGGGGAGTATGCTGGCCAATCCATACGGGTGATATCCTCCAATTGAAGTCGTTCGTCTGCAGTGTTTGCACAGTGTGGACGGGCGTTGTCATCCATAAACAGAAATTTTGTTTATTTATATCCTTTTGATATATTTATTTTACGCTTTTGAACAAGAGAACTAATTGACGAGGGTTTTTTTTTTTTTTTTTTTTTTTTTTGTATTTTATTATAGCTGCATAATTATATAGAAGACATGCAAGTCCTGCATTCAAAAGAAAATTTATTTAAAAATTCAAAATGCTTGCAATACCGATCAAAATTGATTTCCATCTTTTAAGCCCTTACCTCTTGAGTATGCATTTGAAAAATCAGAAAAACTTTTATTCGAACCAGAGTTAAGCATTCCAATCAAAGCTCGGAATATATAAGATCCTATTTCGGGAACTCTTATGGAATCGAAATGCACTTTCTAAATAAAACATTCTGCAGTCAAATTCCAATACATGAGATTGAAGTGCATCTTCGAGTCCATGGGCACATATGACTGCGTTGATATTATATTTTGGCTCAATATAACGTATTTAAACTCGGAGTGTCATTGACACCATCCGTGTATTCCCATGGCAAAAAAAAAGAAATTGTAAAAGAAACCTAAAAAATCATGACTATTCTTTTAAGTAAACTATACATTTGATAGCATTTTTAAACTTGAGAATCTATGTTGATTTATGTTTAGAAAAATGTAGTTAGTATTTAATAATTTTCAAATTTATTAATTTGAAGAACGAAATTTAATAAAATCAACCTAAAAATATCAATAATAAACTGTGAATCATTTTCAGGATTTTAATTTGTAATCTATGATTATGTTCGTGATATAGTGCGTAGTTCGTAAAGATGAAAAATATTAAAAAGGACTAATGTAAAAAAATTGGCAACACAAAATATAAAACAAAACACAAAATATAACCTAAGTAGAAACATGTTCAATAAATATCGAAAAGTTGCAAGTGATAACTGCATTTTACATACACCCTTTTAAATTTTCAGTTTTTTTAAATTAATCCTTGTAGCACAGCCTTCAATATGTCTTCTACGGATACGGCACCATCTGAAGAATCCTTCAAGTGCATTAAGTGTGGAAAGAAATTCGAACTTCCGAAAGATTTAAAAGAGCATCTCTGCAAAGAACATTTTAAAAAGCTTCACCAATGTAGATACTGTGGAAAGGAGATATCATCTAAGGGTGATTTGAAGAAACATGAGATAATTCATGCAGAAGAAAGGCCTTTTGTTTGTGAAATCTGTGGCCAGAAATTCACTCAAAGCACGTATTGAAAAGACATGAAAAAAATTCACACTAAGGAATTCAGTCACGCTTGTGAAGAATGTGGGGAAAAATTCACATTCACCCGAGAGAAAATATGTAGAAGAGCACAAAAAATTTCATACAGGAGAAAGACCTCATAAGTGTGAAGAATGTGGCAGATCATTCGCTGCTAAGTCAAAGCTATACGATCATAAGAAAACTCATTCCGGAGAAAGACCTCATATTTGTAATAACTGTGGAAAAACATACAAATCCAAATCCAATTTGAATAGTCATAAGCGGTCTTGTATCACAGAGAAACTTGACGAAGTCGGAGAAGGCATGTGCTCATCCGAAGGCTCATCTGCGACTCCCGAGGTCACGCCTAGCACATCTGCTAGTCAAACATCCCTCGCGGAGGGAAGCATCACTCCTAACAAAACGAACATAGTAATAATAGAAAACAAAACTTATTATGCATTGTGATTTTAAAATTATGAAAACGTAATTCCTTGCTACTGTCCCTTACAATATTTTTATACAAATTAAAGAAATTTAAAAAAATTGGTTGCCTCTAAATTGAGCTAAGATATTTTTGCATGTGTGTAAGTTAATGTATTTAAGCACGTTCAACTGTATGAAATGTAAGATCAATTGGATAGAAAAAGAGTGCTTTTTTAAATAAAAGACAAGTATTATATTTAATGCAGCATAGATATTGTTTTGAACTGAGAAATAGTTTTTAAAGGATTTTTAAGATTTGACTTGAGTTGTTCAACTGTCCCAAAATTGTTTTACTGTATCATAATCAATTTTTTTATAATATTGTATATTTTTATTTTGTATTTGTCATAATTTATGTAATTTTAATTCTCCAATAAAATTTTACATGTATAAAAAGTGTTTTTAATTCATTCGCAGTATACGATTTACTAAATAATATTTGGTGTTTTGCAGATACACGTGAAATTTTAGAACAGTGCAATAAATGCTAAACTTCTTTTGAAATTATGTTTACTAATTATGTGTTTATTATGTACTCGCTAATTAGAAATATATGCGTACTTATTATGAAGAGAAAAGTAGTTAAAACTTCTTTATTTTTATTTTAAATAAGTATGTTTCTTTACAATTTTTAAAGCAGGAATAGCATATTATGGATTTACATTTCCTTTCATATCAAATACAAAATAAGAGATTGTGAATATAAGAGGATAAATTTACTAACATTCCACGTTTAACTATAAAATTATTTCATTTCATTTGTAGCCACAATTTCATTAAAATCGGAAAATTTGTAATTGTTGACTTAACTATATTAATTGTGATATTCTATATTCAACTAATAGAAACTACACATTATAATTTTAAAATATATTTTAATAATATATTTATATCAAAAATTTTTTTGCTTGAAAACAGATTTTAAAAGCTAATTTAAATATTTTTTTGAATATAAATGAATAGGAATTTATTCCATCAGAATATTTTAAACGACTTTTCTGATCGAAATAATTTTGTTGCATAAATTGCTTTAAATTGCAAGTAATTTAGTAAAATGTATGATTTTCTTACATTTCTAGTTTTTAATTAAATTTATTTTTTAAAGAATCTCTTGTTGAAAATTTCATATTTTTATTTATTTTAAAGTGATGTTTAGTAAAGTTTTTACCTCATGTCTGTAAACAGAGAAATATTGCATATTAAAAATTTGTGTCCGAAAATGTATTTTTCACTGTGTGCTTGTTTATTTGAATTTAGACTTATAATGTCTCTCTAAATTTGTAATTGCTGGTTTTTAATGAATATTACAGTTAATTGAATGTAAATTTTCGTATAATGCCATTTCAAAATTTTAAAACAATAATTTCATCAAACACTTTAAATCACCTTAATTTAACCATAAAATTAAAGTCACTCGAAATTTTACTGAATAAATAAGCATATTCGTTTTAAGAATATTTTTTTGTTAAATTAAATAAACGCATATAAATGAAATGTAGATTATTACACGAACTTTTTACAGTTTCATAATATATCTTTAATAATATATCTTATAATATATCTTTTAATGAATAAGACAACCTAATTGAACGTAAATTTTCGTATAATAAAATTATTATTCGTATAATACACTTATTATTTCGTATTATTCACTTTAAGCCATAGGTCCTAGTCTCCTATGACTGTATGAGCGTCACGGAGCAAAAAGTCAGACTTCTACCTATGGGTGCTACATCACAACAGAAGCTGCCCCCTTTCCCCCATCCATGAGTAGATCACTCATGGGATACCCGTCCCGCACTGCAGGGCATTGAGGATTAGTCACAACAATAATTAATCAACTTGAATATGAGTGCATTTTTCGATATTATTTTTTGCATCTAAATTTCTTTCCGTATAAGGATCCGCAGATTACTAGTATATTCGATGTAATTCGTAAGGAATTGAACGACTCAGTTGTCTCGAATCCAGAGTGTAGATATTCTTTTATTATTGTTATCAAACTGGGTCCACTGAACAAAATAAATAAAAATAAGAATCTCTTTCCGTAAATGTCCCAATTTTGATTTTAGTTTTAACAGTATAGATATATAACCTTTAAAAATTACATAATCATCGAAAAGAAAAAAAAATCTGCATTTGTTACTCAATTTCTTGTTTAATCTCCGTTACATTTTTAAATGCTAGCATGTCAGTCGTTCGCAACATTCATTACACTTAAATAAATAATTATTATTATTTTTTTTTTTTTTAAATTCTTTTATGATACCAGATTCCCATGTAAAATGCTCCAAATGCTTATAAATTTATCTTCCGAAAGCAGCTATGGTTTCGAGATTCTGTTACAAAAGAAAATAGAATTTGTGCTTTTGAAATAATGTATTTGTTGTTTTTAGTAAAACTGATTATTATAATTTAATGAATATTATTTCTCTTTTTGGTTATAAATATCGAAACAACTATAGTATATATAAAAATGTAAGGAATTCATTTAAAAAATATTTCGTAATGGTTATTATCAATAAAATATTGGCGACCTTGAATATTCAAATTAGTTTCAAATGGAATTTTTGTAAATAAATTCTGGGATTCTCTTTTCTCACTGATTTGTCCCATAAACAGCCCACCATCGAGCAACGAAAATTAGGATATCGCCTTTTAAGAAGCCAACCTAAGACAGTTATTCTACAGATAACCAGATGCATGCACCAAGCTGCCTGAATAATGATACAGATCATAGAATATGCGTAGAAAAACCCAATAAATATTGTTGTTTTATCTGAAAGCTGGGATTAGAAATGACGCCAAATGTGGAATCGAGCTTACATTCTGTAGTGGAACACGGTATCCTTATAATCATTTTTTTTTTTCTTTCTAATGCAGCTGGCAAACACAGACAGCTTGGTCTTTGGATGCCTCAAGGCAAGTGCTGCAGAGACGTACTCACTTTGCATTATCCAGGTAGCGCGTGTAACTTGAAGATAAGCCACGGACGCGGAGTAACAATGCCCCCGAAACACTCCACGATCCTATTAGGACCGGGACCTACTTTTAAAGTGGATTCCGAACCACTACAAACAATCATGGCACCACCGGGACTCGAACCCGAAACATGTAGTATCGAGCGGCAGAGCGCTAGCCACTCGGCCATTCAGGCCCTTATACTCATTTTTCCTGTTATTACTTTTCATGAATCGGTCAGTTTAGACTATTCCCAAATCCTTTGCAAAAGGAATAATTTTAAAAATTATTCTAAACAGTTTGAAACACGTAAATTTATTTACTTGAATTGTATTATACCTGTAGCCAGTGTTGCATTCCTTTTGTTGAGTTATACGAAACCGTAAAATCGTAGGAAAAAAATCCACATTTATCAATTGGAGGTGGTAAGAGTAAATGCAATTTTCAACTAATAGATTGTCATTAATAAATATTTTTTTTATTTCCAATGGCAAGAAAATTATTACTAACTGTTACGAGATCAAAACAGTATAGATTGGGTTAGTCGCTCTATGGCCATTTTTTGCTCACCTTTAGCTAATGGGACCGGGACCTAAACTTTAACGTAGAACTCGAACTTCTAACCAACTTCCATGCCAAAATTCAAACCTGAAGTTTGTGATACGAAAGGCCTGATCGTTAGCCCATTGGCCATCAGGCCGCCCAATCAGAGTAAAACACACACAAGAAATAGTAAACAATAAGAAAATAAAAGCCACTGTCTCATCAGCAAAGTTTCAGGGCTCCAATATCTTTTCCCCTCTGAGTACCCATGCAATTCCGGACACCCTGGTATAGGGTGCCTGTCCATGATCTATAATAATAAATAAAATAAAAAATGTATAACATAAGCATTCCATTTTCTAGACTTATAATATCAAATATTATGCATCTTTATACCAAGTATTTTGAATCAGTTTCATATTTTTTGGGACGTATATGTATATACAAAATTCCATTAAAAGAATATTATATTCCATTATTAAAATAAAAATTGATTAGAAAAAGTAATTCAAAATGAAATTAACTGATAGCTGTAAAAATAAAATGCAAATTAAAAAAAAATCCAGCAGATGACCCACCTGATATTATATCACCAACATAACCAAAAATGTTATTAGATGCGATGCAGGGTTGTTGTATTTTTGTTTTCATATTTTCTATGCGGGCCTTTTTTATGTGGTCCCTATGTCCAGCATGGAATTTTTTTTTTTTTCGGTAATGTGTAATGCCCCACAAAAACAGGTTTTACTCTACCCAAATTCGGCAAAACAGTCTTGTTCCAAAAGTAAAGTATGGAGATGGTACTAAGCTGGTTCGAAGCTGTAGAAGTGACTCTGGTGTAGGAAATTTGATTATTGTAAATGAGATTATTATTCATAATATGTACGCTGATAACACTAATGACCAACTGATAATCAAGTTCTGTGTAAAGTTCATAATCCTGTAGTCAATTTACCCTATTTACAGCAAGAAATGTTGAACACATTCTTCCTATTTGGACCTTATGTTAATTCTTATTTTGTCATTCTGCACATCCGCTTTATGCCTTACGCTTATATTGGTCGAATGGGGGAAATTACTTTTTCTTCTAAAGATTAAAATGATATTATACTGTAATTTATGCTGAACTGAGCTACTTTTCACCGAAAGGCCTGCAATTACTGTCTTGAAGCTATGCTTTAAGACAAGCTGCAAAACTCAGCTACCACAATTAGCGCATTAACATAAATATATTACATTAAATAAATAATCTCAGATATCACACAGTTTATAGGAACTCTTTAAAAATAAATTTTAGTATCATCCATTTGAAAATGATTAAGCAATATAGTGTTGAACATTATTTTTACAAGTGGAAAGTGAAAATTATTAAGAATTATGCTAAATTTTGAGAGAATTTACTGGTTTAGAAATGACTCTGATAACTTTTAAAAAATCCTAATTATTTTGTTTTCAAATCCTTGATAGACTTCGATTACATCCTGATGTAGTGCGTATGATTTAAGGAAACCAAAACTAGCAACAACAAAAAATACACTAAGAAAATGGCAACAGTAGAATAGTAAACTAGATGATATCCTGTTATGTAAAAAGTATATATATTCTTTGATGTTTAAAGATTAGTCAAATGGTTACTTAGCAAGTCTGGCAGCAATTATCGAAAGATAACCATCATAAACTTTTTTAGCGTATATTTTTAATTTCGCGAGTAAACTAGCTCTTGAATATGTCTACATCTACTTCTTTCCCAGTCCGAGAATTTTGGAAATGCAACGTGTGTAGAAGAGTATTTCCAGTTCTAGAATATTTAATAGATCATTGTAATGAACAACACAAAAACCTGCCGTATGTGTGTCGTCATTGTGGGAGAGCAGCTAAGAAGTTCAGTGATTTCAAAAGAATTCATTTTGGTTCATAATAGCGAGAGACCTCACATTTGCCCACTGTGTGGGAAAGCATTTGGACAGAAGGGTAGCCTGAACAGACCTCAGAGAATGCATATAGGAAAGCCTTACTGTTGTAAGGAGTGCAAGAGATCATTTAAACTCGAAGAAGCTTTAGAGAGACATTTGTTGAGTCATACAGAAGAAAATCCTTGCGTTTGTGAAGTGTGTAACAAAATATTCAGACACAAGAGTCATTTAGAGATTCATATGATATCTCATACAGGTGTAAGAGCCCATGTTTGTATAATTTGTAGTAAAGCATTTACATACAAACACGATTTGAAAAACCATATGAAGAATCGTTGCGGAAGTTCGCCTGCCAGTACAAGTCGTACGCTGTTCTGGAGACCCGTCCCAGATCTCATGTGAGGGCACAAAATAATAGACAAAGTAATCTGTATAACAATACGGATGTAATATGAATAAATTTTATCCGCATTCCTGAAAGTTCGTGTTCAAAGGACGACATATTTAAAATTAGTATGAAAGTATTTTTAACTTGATAAATGACATAAATCTGGGAATAACTTTAATTATTCTGTGTAAAAATAACATGATTGGTGAAGTTACAATACTCGATTTGTTTCTCACTGTAACACGCATGCTTGTTAACAAATGTCTCAGATGCATTATTTTAGAAATTATTAATTTTTATAAATATTTTGAGCTTTTAAACGTCGTGAAATACATTCGTAATGAGAATTTTTTAGGAGAATTCTAAATTTTAAAACTTTTTTAAGGATTATCATATCTAGTTCATTTTAAGTTTCATAATGATTTCAATTCATTTAGATAAATTCATTTTTCATTTGTAATCGGGGAAATTTTAAACAAATTTATGTTTATGTTTTACTAAACTGTACTTTGTTACCTAGGAATTTGTGTTAAGTTTGCATATATAAATGTTTTGTTAAATTTTTTTGTATGTGTATTGCTGCTAGCTTTAATCCTTCTGTATTGTTACTTTCATGCACAAAACAAGTAATATTATATTCTTCATAAAAGAGATGTTTCTGTTTTAAAATTTTGTAGTTTTAAATCTATGCTAATATGTCAAATAAAATGAAGATTCAATTTCATAAAAATGGTCGTAATTTGTTATTAATTCCAATGTAACAAAAAGCGCAGACATATAATAAAAATTTCTACAAGCGGATATATTATACTAAAGGAATTTCATGAATTTTAACTATTTTCTTTTAGTTTTTGAAGTTTTTGATATTTTTAAATTTAATTATCTTAACAATCATAATACACATTACCAAATTATTTGTATCAATGCATTAAATACATCAATTTTTAAAACAAGGATTTCTTTTTATAACTTTAAAACGAAACAAACATTTATTTCAGAATAATATTTAAATCGAATATTTATTTTGACAAAACTCATTTCTTTGGAAATTTGTTCTTTAAATTTTTCACTATTTCTTTTTAAAAAGTAAATAAATCTATATTTTGAAGCGTAAAATTAAAAATGTATAATTTTTCCTCTTTTAATCATAAAACTGATCGTAAATGTTATTTCATTTTCAATTTCAAATTACTGTCCCTTTGATGTATCTCGGTAACTTGTTATTTTATACAGTGAGATTTTTGTAATATAAACACATATGAAAACGAAATTAAATTTTTCGAAAAGCTGGTCTTAAGTTATAGCTTTTCAGGCTTAAGTTATGTTTTTCAAGTACATGAATTCTATATTTATAATTTGTAATTTTGTAAAAGATACTTAAATTTGTTGTAAATTGAAACGCATTTTAATTTTCGTCCTTCGTTCCATAATGCTACATGTAGAGGACAAACTTTTGATCAATCTAAAATGAGTTTAAATGACAATCTAACTGTACAAAAATTTTGAAAACGGATGAAAAATCTTCAAATGCTTAGATGGAGATTGAAACCAAACAGTTTCTTAAGAATATTGGAGGAAGACAGACAAAATCTGCTAAATATCCAAATAACATTCAGCCCAGGAATTAATGGCCTCCCAAATATTTAGAAAACTTTAAAAGTATCAAGATAAAAAAATAATTATTTATATGTCGCAAAGAATCTTTCTTTCCAATGTATTTTCAATGCGTTTACTTCACGTAAATATGTAGGTCTGGATCTAATTAGCCCTAGCGAGCAGAAAATTGACTTTAGAGCTGCAAACCAAAGCAGAAAATTTATTTGATAGAAAATTTGACTTGGCACTTTGAGATGTATGCTCTCTGAAGCTGCTTTATCTCATTTGTACAAATGTTTTTTTGAAACAGAACAATATCTCAGATGTGAAAAAAAACCTTTATAAAGGAACTACTCTAAAACTCGATATTCATTCATTTCTTTGTACAATAATCAGAGTTCCTTATTTGTATATTTAGATATATTAGTGCTCGTAAATAAAAATAATGTTCTCCCATGAACCTGAAAGTGGCTTACTTCTTGAAGCCGTTCTAAAACAATTTGGCAAATTTGAAAAAGAATGCTTCAAAAGGAACTACTCTAAAATTCGAATTTCATTAATTTTTTTTTGTATAATAATCCAGAGTTCCTTATTTGAATACAATAGATATATTAGTGATTGTAAATAAAAATTAATGTTTTTCCATGAACCTGAAAAGTGACTCTCTTCTTGAAGCCGTTATACGTCTATTATACGCTGAGATGTTATAGTTCATTGCCCTGATACTTTGTCAATAAGATTTTTTAAAAATATTTTCACCAGCATTTGCTTTATTTTAAAATGGTCTCTATCTAATTAGCCCTAGAGTAGAAAATCGACTTAGAGATACAAACCGTATCACTAGGGTCGCGGTGGTTTGATTTGTAGTTCTACGGTCATTTTGTGCATACTTTAGGCTAATTAGACCGTGACATACAGTTTAACGTGGATTCCGAATCACTCACAAACAGTCCATACCTTCGCTAGGATTCGAACCTGACGCGTGTGGCACCAAAGGCTAGCCAACTCTTCATGAGGGGCGCAGAAACGAAGTGGAAAAATTAAGGTCTGAGAACAAGATAAGTGACCGAGTGATTAGGTGGCCAGCTAATGTAAAAGATTGCTTATGTTAGAATATGATTTGACGTATGTTGCCTTGAAAGAATTAAGTGAGTATTATTCGTATGAGAATGGGACACATTGTATAATGCATCTGGCATCGACTTCTTTTTGTTTAGTGAAAGTTTTCTGTGATTTCTCTTTGCGATATGCAAATGCGGAGAAGTTAAAGTGATGGCTTCCCGTCTACACCCATCCACGTCGCTCTCTTGTGCATATCAGACGAACATGAAAATCATAATATTTTGAAATTTTAAAGTAATTTCCTTACGTTTGGCTTGATTTGATACCTACTGTCATTTTTGACACACTTTGGGTTAGTTAATTAGACCTGCAAATTAAAATCAATTCAGAACCCTTAACAAGCATCCATACATCGCCAAGCTTGCTTAGAAAAGCACCCATTTCACAAGCTACGAGAAGATTCAAACTAAGTATACCGTGATCGCATCTTTTATGAATAATTACATGTTATTTGGTCTCATTCATGTCTATCATAGTAATTACAATACAAGGAACGACGGAGAACATCGTAGAACTTTTAATTAAGTCCTTTGTCCTGAGTTTATTCATTTTTACATAAGAAATATAATGCAATAATTTTTTCCTTCTTTCTCTCATCAACAAAGCATCTGGTTTTTCCTTTAAATCCATTTTGTTGTTCTCCTTCATATTACCCAGCGGCCATTTATTCGGTTCAGTAATTGCTGCAGAAATTTATATATATTGGTTCGGAACACTTTAAAACTTGTCCTCTTTTACACAAGTGTACAAAAGGCATATGCTTTTCCCATGTTTTTTTTTTTGGTATTCTTTTATTCAGAACTATTTTTCATTGTCTATTTTGACTAAATAACTGAGATTTTGTTATCAGGAATTTATGCAGTGTTTATTTTATTTTACTTATTTATTAATATTTATTTATAAATTCATATTTTACTCTTCTTTGAACACCAGAAATAATTACGGATTTGTTTTTATTTTGGCTGCATAACTATGTAGAAGACGGACAAGACATGCTTTCAAAATGAAAAAGTAAATTTCAAGAATCAGTATGCTTGTGATTTCTGTCAAACTTGATTTCCATTTTTTAAACCATCACCTCTTCAGGATGCAGATGAAAAATCAGAACAATTTTACACGAGCGAGAGTTAAACATTCCAAAACGAAGTACTATCAGGAATAAATCTAATAAACTCAGATAAAATCAAAATGCACTTGCTAAAAAATTCATGCAAGTCAAATTCCAATATATGGTTTATAGGTGCATGTTCGAGACCACCGATACATAGGACTGTGTTAACTACTATATTTTGATGACGATGATGATGTTGAAGATTATTGGAGCTCACCCCGCTCAGGCGGGGACAAACCTAAAAGAATGAAAACATTGGCAATGCCCAAGGTTAAAGGAAATCGTGAGAATTTAAAAAGTCCAAACATTCAAATTTGCATTTTTTGTAGGTTAGAGCAGAATATTCGCGGTTCTTTTAAAATTATAGTACGATTCCTATTGATCTCTTGAATGGCCAGTACTATATTTTGGCTCAATATAAGGTATTTAAACTCAGACTGTCATTGACCCCATCCGTGTATTCCATGGTAAAAAAAAATTGTGAAAATAAACCTAAAAAAGGCCCGCATATTATTTTAAGTAAACTAAAAAATTGATAGTATTTTTAAACTTGATAATCTATGTTAATTTATGTTTAGAAAATGTAGTTAGCATTTAATAATTTTTCAAACTTATTAATTTGAACAACGAATTTTTAATAAAATCAACTCAAAATTTCATTTTTTAAATTCTGTAAATTATTTCAAAATTTTAGTTTCTAATCTACGATTAAATACTTGATATAGTGCGTAGTTCGTAAAAGAAAAAAATACTAAAAATGATTAATGTAAAAAATTGGCAACGCTATAAACAATGTAGATTGCGTAGAAACATGTTCAATAAATGTCGAAAATTAAAGTAAAAACTGCATTTTACATACACTCTTTTAAATTTTCAGTTTTTTTTAAATTAATCCTTGCAGTTGCAAAGTCTTCAGTATGTCTTCTTCTGATACGACGTCATCTGAAAATCATTCCAGTGCCTTATATGTTGCAAACAATTCGAATTTCAGAAAGATTTAAAAGAGCATCTCTCCAAAGAACATCTAAAAAAGCGTCACCAGTGTGGATACTGTGCGAAAGGGCGTTCCAATATAAATGACATGTGAAAAGACATGAGAGAATTCATACAGGAGAAACACCCTTTGTTTGTGAAACCTGCGGCAAAAATTCAGACTGAAAAACCATTTGCACCAATTGAAAAAGTCATTAGAGAATTCACGCTCATGAAGTGAGTCACGCTTGTGAAGAATGTAGGGAAATATTCACCTTCACTCGAGAAAAATACGTCAACGAACATAAAAAATTTCATACAGGAGAAAGGCCATATGTGTGAAAGAATGCGGCAGAACATTCTCTGACAAGTCACATCTATACCATCATAAGGAAAGTCATTCTGAAGAAGACCTCACGTTTGTGGCAAGTGTGGAAAAGTATTCAAATACAAGCGGGGTTTGAAGAGACATATGTTGCTTGTGTCACAGAGAAGCCTGGTAAACCTTTAGAAGGCATCTACTCAACCGAAGGCTCATCTGTACCCTGGCGACTCGCCTAACATATCTGATAAGTAGTCATATCTTTGGCGGAGAATATAAAATTTTAATAGAAAATGAACGTAGTAGTAAATAAATAAAATTTATTGTGTTTTCAAAAATATAAAAATGTATTTTCTTGTTACTGTTTCTTATAATATTTTTATGCAGTATAATGAAATTACAAAAAAAATTCTCTGAACTGAGTTAAGAACGTATTGAATGTTAAGTTAAAAATGTATTGAAGTAAGTCCTCCTTGAAAAATGCACATCAATTGTATTGATTTTTTTTTAAATAAAAGACAAGCAATACATTTAATGCAGCACAAGTATTGTTTTAAACTAAAAAAATAATTTTTAATGAATTTTTTAATATTTGACTGCAATTGTTCAACTGTCTTAAAATTGTTTTACAGTATCATAAATCATTGTGTTTATAATGTTTATTTTTAATCTGTATAGTTTATAAATTATTTAATTTTATTCACCAATAAAATTTTAGATACGTAAAATGTATTTTTATATTGATTCGCAGTACACGACTTAACTAAGTATTAT
Organism: Caerostris extrusa; assembly: GCA_021605095.1. Lineage (NCBI taxonomy): Eukaryota > Metazoa > Arthropoda > Arachnida > Araneae > Araneidae > Caerostris > Caerostris extrusa. The sequence continues at coordinate 25,644 of BPLR01008230.1, read as the reverse complement.
AGTATTCGGTGTTTTGCAGATGTAAGTGAATTTTTTTTAACAGTGCAAGAAAAGGCTTACAGTGAGCCAAAAATTGAGTATACACCTCTAAAACTTTTAGACTTCTTCCAATTACAAATTAAATATTGATTTAAATAGATAATTTTTTTTTTTATCCTAGATACTTTAACCTCTGCTTTACCATCCTATAATAACACAATTCTATAGTTAACTTATTTATTACGAAAAAAAAAGTCAAGCGATTCGAAGAAAAGATAGGAAAACATGCCCCAAAATTGAGTATGCACTTCTTATATTTGTAAATTATGCCACCACTTTTTTTAGTTTCAAATTTTCTTTAAAGAGTTTCAGGAGTAGCTGCTGCTTATAACACGTGCTATTGTACTTCAACGCTTTTAAAAAGTATTTTTCTCATTAAAAATCGTAAAATGAGCTCTCGTAGAGAAACTACTGAATCTGAGCGTTTATTGGTTGTAAAATGGTCGAAAGAGGGCAAATCTCTTCGAGAAATCGCTTCGTTGATTGGTGTAACTCATGGTTGTGTCCAAAAATACAACAGAAGTATAAAAAAACTGGATCTGTTTCCAATATTCCTGGAAGAGGACCTAAAGAAATACTGAGTTCTACAGCGAAGAGGAAGATCATTCACTCAGTAAAGAAAAAGATCCGAGGGTGAGTGCCTCTAAACTAGCTTTATCGATGTCCTCTACAATTGGGAAAAAAGATCTCAGTTGAAACAATTCGACGTACCCTTCACCAATATGGGTTTCATGGCCTTACACCAATACGAAAGCCACTCATCAAGTATGTGAATAGACAAAAAAGAGAGTGATTTTCGCCAAAGAACATCGTTTAAAGCCTATTTCTTTCTGGAACACTGTAATATTTTCTGATTAAAGTAAGTTTAACCTTTACGAAAGCGATGGACGATTTAAAATATGGAGAGAAGCTGGAAAAGCACTGGCACTTAAAAACGCCATTAAGACAGTCAAGTTCGGAGGTGGATCTGTCCTCGTTTGGGGTTGTATGTCGTCTGGAGGAATTGGAGAGCTTGATTTTTAGTGATTGTATTATGGGCAAACATGTATATTTGGGGATTTTAAATGATAACTTGAAAAAAAAAGCGCCAATAAGTTGGGGCTTGGGTCAAGCTTCATATTCCAGCAGGACAACGACCCCAAGCATACAGCGAAGATTGTGCAGTTATACTTGCTGTACCATTGCAAAAAGCAATTACACACTCCAGCCCAGTCTCCAGACATAAACGTCATCGAAAATTTGTGGTCGCAATTAGAGAAAGCTGTACATAAGCACGAAATCACAAGCAAGGAAGAATGGGCTAAAATTTCTGTTGAAACAACTAAAACACTAGTAGAATTTATGTCCAGAAGATTACAAGCTGTAATTCTAGCAAAAGGTTATGCAACAAAATATTAATTTGTACGTTAAAAGGAAATTAATAAAGGTGTATACTTATTTTTGTGGTGTTGTTTTTCTTCCTCGTCTCAGATCTTTTACTTTTTTTTTCATAAAAAATAAATAAACGTAACAATTTTATAAGTATAGTACGGTAAAGCATAGACTAAAGTATATAAGGTAAAAATTCAATCATCTTAAAAGCAATATTTAATTTGTAATTGCAAAAAGGTTCTAAGGTGTATACTCAATTTTGAGGCCCACTGTATATGTTAAACCTTTTTTTTTCAAATTATGTTTACTAAATATGTCTCTATCCCTAAATATAAATATATGCGTACTTATTATAATGGGAACATTAATGTTTTTCGTAACTTCTTTATTTTTATTTTAAATATGTACAATTAATAAAGCAGTACTTTTACAGTATTTACTAAAGCAGCCTTTACAATTAATAAAGCAGTACTAACATGCTAATTATGGTTACATTATATTTCCACATTTTCCCTTAATATTTCTCACAAAATAAGAGATTTAATCGTTAAATATATCGTAATAAACTTATTAGCTATCTAAGTGTAAGTATAAAAATTATATTTTTAGCAACACTGATTAATTTGCAATCCCAATTTCATTACAATCGGAACATCTTTAACTGACGAAATAACTCTATTTTAACTATATTAAGTGCAATATTATGTATTGAACTAATAGGAACTGATAATAATAATTTTAAAATATATTTTAGCAATGATAAATATAAATATTACAAAAAAAACATACATTTTTTTTTAAAATAGAAATTTTAAGATATTGATTTAAATATTGTTTACGAATTTAAATGAATAAGAATTTATTCTAAATGAATATTTTTAACGGCATTTCCTAACCCAATAAATTTACGTTATGTAAATTGCTTTAGATTGCTAGTGAGTATCCTTTGCTTATATTCTAGTTTTTAATTATATTTATTTTTAAAATAGGTCCTGTTGAAAATTTCATATTTTTTTAAGGGGGTTTAGTAAATATCTCTACCAAAATTCTGTACACGGAGTGATATTGCAAAATAAAACTTTGTGACAACAAAATATATTTCTGTATTTTGCGCTAATTCATTTGAAATTCATCTTATAATGTATCATTTAGTCTGTTATTGCAGTCTTTTAATGAATAAGTGAGCTTAATTGAATGTACAGTACCGTATAATATCATTTCGAATCTTTAAAACAGATTCACCAAATAGTTTAATTCACGTTAATTTAACCATAAAATTAAATTCATATAAAATTTTACTAAGTAAAATTAGCGTTTTCATTTTAAGAACATTTTTTTTTTTAAATAAAAGCAAAATTGTTTATGTATCAAAATGGTTTAAACCTAGCATGAAAAGTGGTAAAAAGAAAAATTATTCTTCACCTTGTCATGGTTCAGCAGATGCTTAGAATTAAGGTCAGATTCAGGTGTCGTATTGGCGAGTATCATACTGGACAGAGAAGCCTCACTGTATAATATAAAAAGTAAACTAGTATGCTATATTGAAATGCATTAAACAGAATCTCTAATCATTATAAATAATGTTTATTATTTATAACAATAATCACTGGTTTGATATTTTTCTGTAAATAATGCAGTAAAATAAGCAGGATTTTATCATATCAATAGGGCTAAAGACTTGTTCGAAAATAGTGATTTGACGTTTGAGGAATATAAAATTAAATTATGGTTTATTTTCTACAAATAATATGCAAAACTAGCAGTTGATGGCAATTTGAGGATGTTATATATTCCATAATACCAATGGTTGAGAATCGCAGTAAACAGTATTTTCTTTGTCTATATTACATCATTATAGATTAAACAACTGCTTATTCACCAGGAAAAATAAACTAATTCCCCCTAACGTAACTATTTATAATGCTAATATTTCCTGGTCCGAAGAAACTAAATACCTTGGCATAATACTTGACAGCAAATTAACATATAAATCGCATATTAATTATCTACGCACTAAATGAAATAATCAATTAAGAAAACTCTTCCCGTAATTTGTAGAAATTCCTCACTAACAATTGAACTAAAAAAAAAATTAATCTACCTTTCTTATCTTAGACCTGTCATTGCATATGCGAGTCCAGTTTGGGGTTCTACAGCCAACAGCAACTTTCTCGTGCTCGAAAGACTCGAAAATAAAATTATTCGTATGATCTCTGATGCATCCTGGTATTTCAGAAATAATGATATTCGGCACTCTCTTGATATTCCTGTTTCCTATTTATTCGTCGAGAAACTTGCAAAAAAAACTTTTATGACTCCGTTTCCCGATCCACTAACCCTGTTCTAAATGATTTAAAAATATACGACTATGACGTATTCTACCCAGAAATCGCAAAAGACCTCGCTATACTCTTAACATTAACAAATAATTTCCTCCTTTCTGGAGATTTTTCGATTTCGGTTTCGCTGTAGCCTCGTTAATATTTTTCCTTTTATTGCATTTTGTTATTGGATTTATCATCAGTGCTATTCCTTTAATTTTTTAATATTTTGCTTATGGGATGATTATTTTTTTCTTTTCTTTTTGGATTTTTATTCTTTATATATAGCTTTGACTTTCTGTCTTATATTTAATGTTTTTGTTCTCTGATGTTAGAAATTATTATTCCTTATATAGTTATTTAATTTTTTCTTACATATATATTTATCCGACCACCAGTCACTGTTTCATATTCGCCATATTGGAGGTGTAGTCGTTATATTTATATATACTCCATCAAGTCATTTATATAAATATATATATATTTGATGATTGCTACCACAAAGGCTTTTCTTGTATATTTATGCTTTTACTAATTTTTTTTTATGCTATATATTAAGAACAAAAGGATGAATAGCAAACTACAACTTTTTTATATATTTGGAGTTTTTAAAAGAAAATAATGCCGGATTTATCAGTCCACCATTCTAATATTTTTCTAAAAATACATTGTTCAACCGAACACATAAATATGAATATTTTAAAAATAGATACGTTTCATATAAGCTGTATAAAACGCATATAAATTGTGGTGAATCTTCATATATTTTTTTCTTTATATATCAACCTCAACTTATTTATCTATATCATATTCCTTAATATTAAATAAATCAAATCATCTTGTTAACATATAACATTTATTTATATAGATATTTTATCAGATCATATTCAAAAAAATGTAATTATTCATATAAAAAAAAGTGTTACAGTTTCAAGTATATTTTTAGGAGTTGTGGCAGCAATCATTATTTTTTCAGTTTAATGCATTGGAATTATTTTGGAATTCTGTCATTCACATGTTATGGATATTGAAACGCAGCACAATTTTTATATTGTGGATTATTCATCATTAATATTAAAAAATCATGGATGATCAATTTTATTATTGTCTTTAATATTTTCAAATTTGTTAATATTCAACTTTCTATATATTTTTCAAAAAATTCAAAATTATTTTTATATTTTTCATTGGAATTTTTTTTTTAAAATAAAAACCATCTTACAAAATTAAAAAAATTATCCGTTGCCTTTGTGAAGTTTATTGCTTCAGTTTGATATTGATGAAAAGGTAGATAAATATTTTATTATGCGTAAAATCTAGGTCAAAACCTTCAATACATACATGAATTATAAAAAAAATTGTTAAATATTATTTTAATTTACTGTCTTACAGTATAAGCTAGGATAATAATCAGCTCTCATGACTCACGTTAGATTTGGATTGAAATTTTCCGCTAATAACTTGCCATTCCACTTTGCTAATATGGGTGAATAAATATATGAGTAGATAAAACTTGTTTTGAATTATAAACATATTTCATTATGCATTATTACATTATTTAAGGATACGTCATGTAATTAGTTTGAACCACCACTACAAACCATTTTTTTCTCTTTGAAATATTAGTTTCAAACAATTTAAAAATATTTAAAATATAACAAAATTAATTTGCAATATGTTTTCTAAATCATGGCTGTATATTGACGACCCAATACTAGTTATGTGTATTGCAGAATTGTAGGTACAGTCAAATTTGTTTTGATCAGGCCGTTTATTTTTATGTTTTGGATAGACTGAAATCACATAAAATATCTTGAAACTTCATTAGTAACTATGAAATATATATAGCTACTGATGAATTTTCAAGATATTTGATAAATAGGGACACTATTATCCAAAACAGAAAAAATGTAAGCCTTTAAAATTTTAAAGAGGCCTGATGGCATGGCTTTGCTCTGGGACTTGTACCACAGGTATCGGGTTCGAATTCCTTTTTGCCATGTATCGGCGAATTTCCAATAATGCTATGGCGGTGCCATGTATGTGAGCGTTTCGAAATTCATTTTGAGGCGTAGGACCCGGTCTCATATGACCGTAGAGCATCACATAGCCCAGTCGGACTCCTTCTCCCCACAACTGAAAAGTTATTTTGTAAAATGAAAAGAACAACTCAGATCTAAGGCACAGTGATGTCAATGATGTATAAAGGACGTAGCATATTTTAAATCTTACTGTAAAACGTACTTTTTGTTAAAATTATGACCGCATCAAAAACTAAAAAGTTGAATCTGAATTTCACAATAAAGATGTAAAATCAAACCCTCACGATGTAGCATTACCATGAGCTATAATAGTATGTGTCCATTCCTTCCGTGATGCACGCACACTATTTTGATGTTTGCCTGTATCCAAGTTAAAACACAATAAACACTTGTTACATAATTTCAGCCCATCCAATTTAACCCATCTCCCCCCTTTCATATAACTGAGTTAAGTACGTCTCTTTTTAAATTTAAATTTTAATCAACACTATGTCACTCTCTTTAAAATTAGTACGGCAAAAAGAATGCAATGAATTTGTCTACATTCTGGAATATAAAAGACCTACTTTCAGATACTCATATAGAATCGAAATGCACTTGCTAAATAAAAATTCCAGCTTTAAAATTCCAATATATGAGATTCCAGGTGCATCTTGGAGACCATTGGTAGAGAGGATAGTATTACTACTACGTTTTGGTTTAATATTAGCGTATAAAGTTCAATATAAGACAGGATTTGTGTATCATTGACCTCATTCATGTTTTCCCTTTGCAAAAAAAATGTATAAAAGAAACCTAAAAAAAAACTCAGTTATGCTTCTTTTAACTAAATTATAAAGTCGATTGAATATTTAAACTTGATAATCTTCGGTTAATATTTGCTCATGAAAAAAATAGATAGTATTAAGAATTTTTGCGAATTTACTTATTTGAAAACCAAATTTTATTAAAATTCTCCAAAACTCCTGTAATAAATTGTGATAAAATTTCAGGATTTTAGTTTCTAATCTATGATTAATTTAGTGATATAGTGCGCTGTTAGTTAAGGAAAAAGCGTTAAAAAGAACTAATGTAAAAAATATTGGCAACACAAAATGTTGAACAAGAAAGATTGTGTATAAATTTTGCTTAAGAGGTTTGGAAAGTTTAGTGTGACAACTGCATATGACATACACAGTTTTAAATTTTTAGTTTTTTAAATTAATCCTAGTTGCAAAGTCTTCAATATGTCTTCTACGGATACAGCGGCATCTGAAGAATTATTCAAGTGCATTGAATGTGGGAAACAATTCGAACTTCCAAGCGATTTAAAAGAGCATTTCTCCAAAGAACACCAAGAAAAGCGTCACCAGTGTGGATATTGTAAAAGGACGTTTTCTTCTAAGTGGAATTTGAAAAGACATGAAATAATTCATACAGGAAAGAAACCCTTTGAATGCGATACCTGCAGTAAAAAATTCACTCAAAATAGCAATTTGAGCTATCATAAGAAAACTCACGCTAAGGCAATGAATCATTTTTGTAAAGAATGTGGAAAAACATTCAAAATCACTCGACAGGAATATGCAGACGATCACAAAAAATTTCATACCGGAGAAAGGCCTTATTTTTGTGAAGAATGTGGCAGAACATTCTCATACAAGTCATATCTACGCATACATACGCAAAGTCATTCAGAAAAAAAGGCCTAACCTTTGTCATAACTGTGGGAAAACATTCAAATTGAAAACCCATTTGAAGAGACGTATGCAATCTTGTATCACTGAGAAGCCTGGCAAAATCGCAGAAGGCATGTGCTCATCTGAACGTTCATCTGCGACTCCCGAGGACACGCCTAGCACATCAGCTAGTTAAGCATCCCTCGCAGAGGAAAACATCACTCTTTAGAAAATGAATATAGTAAGAATAGAAAAATAATTGTTCATCGTGATTTTAAAAGTGTAAAAATGTATTTCCTTGCTACTGTCCATTTTAATATTTTTATACACATTAAGGAAATTTTAAAAAAATTAATTCCCTCTAAATTGAGCACAGATCGTTCTGCATGTGTAAGTTTATGTATTTAAGCACCTTTTTAACTGTTTGAAATGTAAGATCAAATGGATAGAAAAATAGTGTTTTTTTTTAATAAAAGACAATCATTATATTTAATGCAGCATAAATATTGTTTTAAACTGAAAAATAGTTTTTAAAGGATTTTTAAGATTTGACTGAAATTGTTCAACTGTCTCAAAATTGTTTTAAAGTATCATAAACCCTCTTTTATAATGTATATTTTTAATCTGTATAGTTTATTAATTTTTTAATTTTAGATGTAAAATGTAACATCAATTTGACAGAAAAAAAGTGTTTTTTTTAAAAAAAAGGCAAGCATTATATTTAATGTAGCATAGGTATTGTTTTTTAAACTGAAAAATAGTTTTTAATTAATTTTAATATTTGACTTGAGTCGTTCAACTGTCTCAAAATTATTTTACAGTATTTTAAATAATTTATTTATCATGATGTTTATTTTTAATCTGTATAGGTTATAATATATTTAATTTTAATTCTCCAACAAAATTTTAGGTACGCAAAGAGTATTTCATATTGATTCGCATTAAACGATTTACTAAGTATTATTGAGTGTTTTCCGGATACAAGTGGATTATTTTTCTATTAGTGTAACAACAACTATTCTGTAAAAAAAAATTCAAATCATGTTTATTAATTATGTCTACTTATATTTTCGCTAATTATAAATATATACATACTTATTATAAAGATAAAATTAATCTTTTTTAAAAAGTTTTTTACTTTTATAATATATTCGTAAGTTACTTTACAATTCTTGAAGAATTAAACTGTTATAGTTGAATATTTTCTATAATAAGATAATAAAAAAAAAAAAAATAAGAGAATATGTTTTTAAATGCATGCGAATAAAATTAATAGCAGTCCAAGCGAAAGTATGAAATTATTTTATTAGTAATAAAATTAATTTTTAACCACAATTTTATTATAATCGGAAAACGTTTAACTGGTGAATTAACTATATTTTACCATTTTAAGTGTGATATTCTGTATTCAAGTAATAGGAACTACACTTACTAATTTTAAAGTATATTTATCAATATATGTATTACAAAATATAATTTTTTTTTCTTGAAATACAGTACTTTTAAAATAAAGATTTAAATGATTTTTACGAATATAAATGAATAGGAATTTATTCCATCAGAATATTTTAAACGACTTTTCTTAACAAAATAAATTTCTTTGTTAAAATGCTTTAGATTGCTAGTAATTTACGAAACTGTTTGATTTGCTTATATTTCTAGTTTTCAATTTAATTTATTTTTAAAGAATGTCATGTTGAAATTTTAATACTTTTTAGCTATTTTAAAGTGGTGTTCGGTAAGGTTCTTCTTACCTGACTTCTGTAAACATGGTGACGTTGCGTAATAAAACTTTGTGATAACAAAATGTAGTTCTGTATTTTGTGCTTATTTATTTGAATTTATTCTTATAATGTATTAATTTGTATGTTATTGCAGTCTTTTAATAAATAAGACAGCTTAATTGAATGTAAATTTCCATGTAATATTTCGATTTTTAAAAGAAAAAATTCACGTTAATTTTACCATATAATAAAATTTACTCGAAATATTTCTGGGGACAAATAAAAATTGTCCTTAAACTGAGGTGGCATCGCACTGCATATTTCAGTTAAAAATTTATCGAAGTAATTTCACATGTGTAAAAGGCAACATCAGTTGGATAGAAAAATAGTGTTTTTTTTTTTAAATAACAGACAGCATTACATTTAATGCAGCATAGGTTTTGTTTTAAACTGAGTAATTGTTTTTAGCGAATTTTTAATATTTGACTGAAGCTATAAAACAATTTTCAGACAGTTGAATAACACCATAAAATACTTTTTATATTGTACAGATTATAATTAATCGGAATTTGTCAATGAAATTTTAAATATGTAATACAAGTCGTACGCCCATCTGGAGACCCGTTACAAACCTCATGTGAAGGCACAAAATAACAGACAAAATTCATTTTCTCGTCAAAATATACATACGATAAAGAAATGAAATTTGATCGTTCATTAAGATTTTACAAACAAAAAATATCTTCTTTACTACAATATTAAAAAAAAAAAAAAAAAAACATTGTATGGTATAATGCATAATAATAAGGATGTAATATGAGGAAATTTTCTCCCAATTCCTGAAAGTTCGTATTCAAATGACATATTTAAATTTAAAAAATTTTGAAAGCATTTTTAACTCGATAAATGAAATAATTCTGGGAATAACTTTAATTATTCTGTGTATACAACAACATGATTAGCAAAGAAACAATAATAAATTTTTATTATTTTTCTATAACATTTTAATAAATGTCTGTGAAGCATTACTTATTTTAAAAATATATTAATTTTATAAGTGTTGTGTGCTTTTAAACCCTTGTGAAAATTTTTCATAGTAAAACACTTTTTCTTAGAAAAATTGTAATTTTTAAAAACTTTTTTAAGGTTTGTCATAATATAGTTCATTTTAAGTATAATTAAATTTATTTAGATTAATTCCTTTTTAATTTATGAAAGCATTTTTAACATGATAAATGACATGTAGTTTGTCGTTCAAATCTGGGAATAACAATAATTATTCTGCTTAAACAACAACATGATTGATAAGAGAACAATACTCGATTTGTCTTTATCATAAACAAGTATGCATTTTAACAATGAATTATTAATAATTTCTTAAATTAAATAATTTCTCAGATGAATAATTTAATTTAAGAAATTATTAATTTTTATAAATATTTTGAACTTTTAAATGTCATGAAAATTTTTCATAGGGTAAAATGTTTTTAGAAAAATTGTAATTTTAAAAACTTTTTTAAGGATTATCATATCTGGTTCATTGCAAGTTTCATAATGAATTTAAATTATTTAAGATTAATTCATATTTGATTTATATTCGGTGAAATTTTATATAAATTTTTATTTTATCTAAAAGCATGCATGCATGTTTCACAAAACTATACAATTTGTTACCTACGAATTTGTAATACGTTTGGGTATAAAAATGTTTTGTTATATTTCTTTGTATGCGTATTGATGCTAGTTTAAATTATTCTGTATTGTTACTTTCATGCACACAATCAGTAATATATTTTTCATGAAAGGTATGCATTTGTTTTAAGAATTTTTTAATTTTAAATATATGCTAATATGTCAAATAAAGATTCAATTTCTTACAAATGATCGCAATTTGTTATTAATTCTGACGTAATAAAATATATTTAATTATATAAAAAATTACAACAAGCGCATATATTATACTAAAGGGATTCATACATTTTGAATATTTTCATTGTTTATTCATGTCATCAATTTTAAACTTAATTTTCACTACATTCATAATACACATTACCAAATTATTTGTATCAGTGCATTAAATACAGGAATTTTTTTTAAATAAATTGCTTTTTTTTTTATAACTTTAGAATGAAAGAAACATTTACCTCCAAAATAATATTTTTGTTTAAATTTACTTTGACAAACACATTTGTTACGAAAATTGTTCTTTAGACTTTTCACTATTTTTTAAAAAAAGTAAATAAATCATTATTTTTCAAGCACAAAATTCCAAGTGTATAACTTTCATCTTTTGAATATGAACGTGAAAGAAAATTTCATTTTCAATTTCAAATTTTTGTTCCTAATATATTCCGAGTAAGATGTTATTTTATGCAGTGATATTTTGTGATATAAAAACACACGTGAGAACGAAATTAAATTGTTCTCAGTCTGATCTTAAGTGTTCAAAGCTGGTCTTATATTAACAAATTTTGTTTTTCGAAGGTCGTGACGAACAATCTATGAATCATTTGTTAAAGAAATTAGAGACACATCATAATATACGCCCTTTGTGAAACAAAAAAAAAACCCCAAAAACTGACGCTTTATTTATTAACGCATTTTTTTGAATCTGATTATTATGAACTATGTAAAATACTTACACAACATAACTTTTTTATGATTGTCTTTCCTTTATTAGATAATTGTCAATTATTCATGAAATTTAATTTATTTCTTCATGTTTATAGGGCGCATAATATTTTCTAAAATATATTTCATCCGTAATTGCATATTGGATTCTTTCTTCAATTCAACCATATAAAGAAACCTTTTGAAATGTAAGAAAATATCTATAATATCAGAATATATCTAAAAACTTTTTATTTTTTATACATTATGTATTATATAAATTTCTTCAAGATAATTATTTTCGTAAAAGTGGGACGCCTTGTTTGACATTTGTGCCAGTAATATAGAATAGCGTTTAGCTAGCGCTCTGGTGCTCGGTACGACAAGATTCGGGTTCGAGTCCCGGTGGTGCCATGGAAGTTAGTAGTGGTTCGGAATCACTTTGGACCGTAATTCCCGGTCTAATAGGATCGTACAAAGTTTCGGGGGCATTGTTACTCCGCGTCCGTGGATCATCTTTAAGTTACACGCCCCCTGGGTAATACAGAGTAACGCCTGTACAGCACTTGCCTGAAGGCATCCCAGACCGAGCTCTCTGAGTGTTTGCCAGCTGCATTAGAGAAATATATATATATATACACTGAAGTGACAAAAGTCATGGGATACCTCTTAATATCGTGTCGGTCCTCCTTTCGCCCGGCGAAGTGCAGCAACTCGACGTGGCATGGACTCAACAAGTCGTTGGAAGTCTTCTGCAGGAATATTGAGCCATGCTGTCTCGATAGACGTCCATAATTGTGAAAGCGTTGATGGTGCAGGATTTCGGGCACGAACAGACCTCTCGATGATGTCCCATATATGCTCGATGGGATTCATGTCGGGCGGTCTAGGTGGCCAGATCATTCGTTGGAAATGTCCAGAATGTTCTTCAAACCAATCGCGAACAGTTGTGGTCCGGTGACATGGCGCATTGTCATCCATAAAAATCCCATCGTTGTTTGGGTACATGAAGTCCATGAATGGCTGCAAGTGATCTCCAAGTAGCTGAACATAAGCATTTCCAGTCAATGTTCGGTCCAGTCGCACCAGAGGACCAAGTCCATGCCATGAAAAAACAGCCCACACCATTACGGAGCCACCACCAGCTTCAACAGTGCCTTGCTGACAGTTTGGGTCCATGGCTTCGTGGGGTCTGCGCCACACTCGAACCCTACCATCAGCTCTTACCAACTGAAATCGTGACTCATCGGACCAGGCCACGGTTTTCCATTCATCTAGGGACCAACCGATATGCTCACGTGCCCACGAGAGTCGCTGCAAGCGATGTCGTTCGGTCAGTAAAGGCACTCGAGTCGGTCTTCTGCTGGAATAGCCCAAGAAAGCCAAATTTCTCCGCACAGTTCTAACAGACAAGTCCCTTGTACGTCCCACATTGATTTCTGCGGTTATTTGACGCAGTGTTGCTTGTCTGTTAGAATTTACGACTCTTTGCAGACGTCGCCGGTCTCGGTCGTTAAGTGCAGGTGGTCGACCACTGCGCTGTCCATGGTGGGATGTTATGCCTGAAATGTCATACTCTCGGCACACTCTTGACACAGTGGATCTGGGAATGTTGAATTCCCTAACGATTTCCGAAATGGCATGACCCATGCGTCTAGCTCCAACTAACATTCCGCTTTCAAAGTCTGTTAATTCCCGTCGTGCGGTCATCATCACGTCAAAACTTCTTCGAATGAATAACTTGAACAGAAATGAAAGCTCTGCGAAAGCACTGCGCATTTATACCTGTTCTACGCGATGCTACTGCCATCTGAAAATTTGCATATTGCTATCCCATGACTTTTGTCACTTCAGTGTATATATATGCAATGCAACTTGAAAATATTTAGACAATTGTCTTTGATGCTTTAAGGCAAGCTCTGCACCGACGTTACTCACTTAGCATTACACAGAAGGTGTGTGTAGTTTGAAGAAAAACTACAGACGCGGAGTAACAATGCCCCTACAACGCTTTACGATTCTATTAGACCGGGACCCACGGTCTAAAGTGGATTCTGAACCACTACAAAGATCTATGACTCCGCCGGGACTCGAACCCGAAGTATCGAGCGCCAGAGCGATCATGTAGACTCGAACGGAATTTATCTAATTTCAAATATTCATATAAAAGCGAAATACACTTATTAAAAAATTCTGCCTTCAAATTCCAATATATGAAATTTAGGTGCGTCTTCGAGACCATCGGTACATAGGACTGCATGTGACTTTAACTTAATTACTACATTTTGCTCAAAATAACGCATAAAGCCCAATACAACTCATGAAAGATCTGTCATTGACCCTATCCCTGTTTACCCATGGGAAAAAAAAAAATTGTAAAAAAAACAAAAAAATTGTGCATATTCTTTTAACTAAAATACGAAATTGATAGCATGCTTAAACTTGATAATATCCGGTTAATTTATGTTCATAAAATGTAGGCGGTATTTAAGAATTTGTGCCAATTTTTTAATTTGAAAACCAAATTTTATTAAAATTTCTCAAATTTCAGTAATAAATTCTGTAAAATTTTCCGATTTTAGTTTCTAATCTATGATTAGGTTCGTGATATAGTGCGTAGTCCGTTAAGAAAAAAAAATTTCATCAAAAAAACTAATGCATGAAAAGAATGGCAACACAAAATGCGAAATAAGAGATTGTGAAGGAACATGTTCAACAATCGGACAGTTACAAGCGATAACTGCATTTTAGATACACGCTTTTAAATTTTCTTTTTTTAAACTAACCCGAGTGGCAAAGTCTTCAGTATGTCTTCTTCGGATACGGTACCCTCTGAAGAATCATTCAAGTGCATTAAATGTGGTAAAGAATTTGAGCTTCCGAGAGATTTAAAAGAACATTTTTCCAAGGAACATCTACAAAGACGTCACCCGTGTGAATACTGTGAAAAGACGTTCCCATCAAAGTTCAATTTGAAAAGACACAAGAGAATTCATACAGGAGAGAAACCCTTTGATTGTAACTCCTGCGGCAAAAAATTTAATGATATGACCTCTTTGAAAGATCATAAACAAATCCACGCTAAGGAAGTGAGTCACATTTGTGAAGAATGTGGAAAACTTTCAAATTCACTCGTCAAAAATATGTGGAAGATCATAAAAAATTTCATACAGGAGAAAAGGCCTCATATTTGTGAAGAATGTGGCAGGACATTCGCTATCAAGTCACAACTCACTGCACATAAGAAAACTCATTCTGAAGAAAAAAACTCATGTTTGTGACAAGTGTGGAAAAGTATACAAATACAAAGAAACTTTAAAGAGACATATGCGGTCTTGTGTCACAGAGAAGCTTAGCAAACTCGAAGAAGGTATATATTCATCTGAAGGGTCATCTGCAACTTCTGAAGACTTACCTAACACTTATGAAAGCTAGACAAATATCTTTGGCACAGGGAAATATCATGAGAACAGAAATGAACAGAGTAATAATAGAAAAAAAATCGTTCATTGCGATTATAAAAATATAAAAATGTAAATCTATTGCGACTGTTCTGTACAATACTTTTATACATAATAATGCCCTTTTAAAAATAATTCTTTCTGAAGAGAGTTGAATGCAATTTGAATTGTATAAAACGTCGCATCAAATGGATTGAAAAATTGTGTTTCTTCAATAAAAGACAAGCATTATATTTAATGCAGAATAATTATTGTTTTAAACTGAAAATGGTTTTTAATGTATTTTTAATACTTGACTTGTATTGACTTCAGATAGTTGAACAACTCTTCAACTATCTGAAATTTTTTTACTGTATCATAGTTTTTTATATAATAAAATGTTTTTTTTATATTGTACAGGTTGTAATTAATCTGAATTTATTTCTCAATAAAATTTTTGATGTAAAACATATTTTTATATTGATACGCAGGAATTTATTCCATCAGAATATTTTAAATGACTTTTCTTAACAAAATAATTTTGTGTTATGTTAATTGTTTTAGATTTCTAGTAATTTTCGAAAGTGTCTGTTTTGCTTATATTCCTAGTTTTTAAATATATTTATTTTAAAGAATGTCCTGCTGAAAATTTCATATTTTTTATTTATTTTAAAGTGGTGTTCAGTAAAGTTCACTTTACCTGATTTCTGTAAGCAGACTGATGTTGCATAATAAAAATGTGTGACAACGAAATCTATTTCTGTATTCTGTGCTTTTATTTGATTTTAATCTTATGATGTACCTTTATATCACTTATTGTGGGCTTTTTAATGAATAATACAGTAATTGAATGTAACATTCCGTATAATGGCATTGCGAATTTTTAAAGTAATAAATTCATCAAACATTTTAAATAACCTTAATTTAACCATAAGATTAAACTCACACGAAATTTTACTGGAAAAAATAAACATTTTTATTTTTAAAGAGTAATTTTTTGTGAAATTAAATAAATGCATACAAATGAAATGTAGATTATTGCACAAAAAAAAAATAAGATAGTGTGTTTTTATAACACTCGAATTAATTAACTAAATTTTTAACCTTGCAAATAAAGTTTTGTACATGTTTAAATATATTGACATCAGATTGTAATAATTACGAATTCACATAATAATAGGTTAAATTTCATAATATTTCGCATAATGATATTAACATATAATTCACATAATGATAATAACATATAATTCACATAATGATAATAACATATTCACATAATGATAATGACATATAATTCACATAATATTAGTTTATTCATATAATAATAATAGATTAAGTTTCATAATAATTTACGTAATATTAATTTATTCACATAATAAAAATAGGTTAAATTTATTAAAAAGTATTAAAACATTCATTTTTGCTACAACAATGCCTCGATATAGTTAAAACTTTAATAATCGATTTATTTGTTTATATTTATAGGTGCCCATTTTGTAAGTAGGTGTTTTTTAATGAAAAAACATCAACCCATACTTTTTGTTTCCATTTCTATTATTATCACTGGTTCAATTTCATATATTTATGAAAAAAAAATAAGAATTTTAATGCATCTGTCTCCATTTCTTAATAATTATAAAAAAAAAATCATTATTTTTTTACTCCGTGCGTTGCCACAAAATTAAAAAAAAATCTCATGCTTATTAAATTAAATCAAAATCTTATTATTATTATTTATTTATAAATTTATTCAAAATTACTTAATTATTTAAGTTACATCTATTGTATTTATTATTAATTAAACATTTTCATTTATTTATTTTTTAAAAATTTAATCAAAATTTTTTTCTTGTAGTTAAATTTTATTTTCAAACTATTGAGCTCAAAAATCATCTGCAAATGAATTAGGAATGACGTCACGACATTACAATGACGTCATAACTTCGTCCAAAAATCGTATGCAAAAGAATTACGAATAAATAAATGGCGTTATAATTCTTGATGTATTCCCAGTTTGCGTTTCCTTTGGGTTTTATATACACATTTAATATTTATTTTATTTCGCCAGCTGTAAACAGTTGGATGAAAAGAAAAAAGAATAGTTTTTAGTCGTTTCTACAAACTTTCCCGAAATTAAAAACGGTAAATATGCTTTTATTTATTTATTTGTTTTTGAGCATTTTAAAAGTTCATTTACATGAGTTAGATTTATTTTAACTCTAAACTACTTACTTCTAAATTGTTATTATCTGATTCCTATTTTATTCTGTTTTTTTGTGTAAAATTCTTTTTGACTGTTTCTGCAGTCGACTATTTTTTGTACGTCTGATTAATAAGAAATGTTTAAAATAATAATAGATTTTTAAAATGCCATTTTTAATGATGTTTTATGATAAATGTGTTATTGTAATTAAGAGTAAAATTTATTTAACGTATTTGTAATTTATATATAATATTGATTTTATTCTATTATAATTATTTTATTATGATTATATTATTATTATTATTTATTAATGTAAAGCAAATTAAATGAAAACTCAAATGACTAGAGTAGATATTATATTCGTCAAAAGTCATCTGCAAAAATTACGGATGACGTCATGACATTAAAATGACGTCATAACGTCGTTCAAAAATCGTATGCAAAAGAATTATGAATGACTAAATTGCGTTATAATTCTTAAACGTTCTATATTTTTAGTCTTATAATTAATATTTAATATGTTATTTTTTTTCGCCATTTGTGAACATTTGGACGACCAAGAAATAAGAATTGTTTTTATTCGTTTCCCGCAAACTTTCCTCAAAAAAAAACGACAAATACTACTGTGTCCAGAAAATGTAAGACCTATTTTCAATTTAAATTTCCCAGAAATATGGAATTTAAATTTCTTTTTCAGGTTGTTGGCACTGTCCTTGACATTTGTGGGAAATTTCAGATCCAAATGTATATTAGTGTTTGAGTTACGCTTGGCTTTGTGAGACGCTAAAACTGATTCCGGAGATTTTTGAAATGTCTTAATTGAGCAAAGAACTTGCATTCAATTTTGTTTGCGGAATCATATAGAAAGTTTCAGAAGGCATTCGGTGAGCATTCCTATATCGGAAAGAAATGTTTAGAAGTGGTGAAAACAGTTCAAAGACGGCAGAGAACGCGTTGAAGACGAAGAGCCCTCTGGTCAAACATCTACCTCAATCGATGAAATTCACGTCCAAAAATTAAAGATTACTGCTTGCAAGCAGTCGATTTATAATTAGAGACCTTGCTGATGATGTTGGAATTTCAAAAGGATCGGTCAATTCCATTTTGAGCCTCAAACACTTCAAATCTCGATTGGTGCCGACATCACTGAATTCGTCAGCTCACACTGCATTGATTCTTCGTCAAATTTTTGCCAAAAATTATATTCATATCTTTTCACAACCACCGTATTCACACCGTGCGACTTCTGGCTACTCTGTAGAATCAAAAAACCTCTACGGGAACACCGTTTTGAGTCGTTTGAAGAGATTCAGCGTGAAACGTCGCGCACTTTGAAGGATAACTCTACCGATGACTATTTAGCATGCATTGAGGATTGGAAAAAAAAAGGTTGGCTTAAGTACATTGTGTCCGGAGAGAATTACTTTGAAGGCAATGCAATAAATTTGGAAGAACAAATAAAGAATTTTTGAAAAAAAAAATAATTGGTCTTACTTTTTAGGCACCGTAGTATCTACATAAATGATGCCTGAAGTCCGAGTGACTGGCTCTCGGTGCCACAGGTTTAGGGTTCGAGTCGGACGATGACGCAGCCTGATGGCCAGTTCGCTAGCACTCTCCCTTTTGTTACCACAGGCTTCTGGTTCGACACCTGAATGGGGCCTGAATGTTTATTAGAGGTTCGGAATCCATTTTAAGCTCTAGGCACAATGATGTGATGTGGTGTGTTGTAGTAGTAGAATTGGTTCGGAATGGATCTTAAACTGTAGGTCCCAGTCTAATTAGCCTAAAGCTAAAATGATCTTACAGCGATAAACCAAACCCGACGATGGCATGAATGATGTAATGGTTCGTAATCAACTTTAAACCGTAGGTCCAGGCCTAATATGTGTACTACTATTACACCATACCACACCACATCATTGTGCCCAAAGCTGAGTTGCCCCTTTACAGTTTTGGAATAATGTTGGTGAGAAGAAATCTGATTGTTCTCTGTGACTCTCATAGAGTCATATGAGACCGGGATCTACTGTGATAAAGTGGACGCCAAACTACTACAAACATCCATGACACCACCTGGACTCGAAGTCGAAATCTGTTGTACCGAGCGGCAGAGCGCTAGCCTCTCGACCATTCAGGCCCCAAGCTCTAATATGACTGTAGAACGTTGGACATGGGGCTGAAATCCCTACCTCGTTAAAGACATATTTTGTTCATCTCCATCTCTACCAGTAGGTAGAAGGCATTCGCCGACCATGGGGTTGTTGCACTAATAAATAGTTGGTTTGTCGCTCTATGGTCATATTGTGCACACGATGGCTAAACAGACCGAGACCCTCAGTTTAAAGTGGTTTCGAATCAATCACAATCATTCACAAATAATTATATCTTTAATCTCATTCTTATTCACATTTCATGCAGATCATCAATCATCATCGACATGCTATTGGATATTTCGGATATTTATATCATAAAATGTTTAAAAGTATTCATTAGGAATAAAAGTACTATCTCATATTATTACATTTAAATGTATCGTATGCAAAATAAATAATATGCTATTAAAACGTATCCAATTAAAAAAAAATTGTTCTACTTTTTTCCTTTCACCAAACGTTCTTGCTTCTTTTCAGCTTCACAATATTTTTACAAACTGATAATTCGTTTGGTGGAACAAAAAATACGACAAAGTTATGCGATTAATAAACTGCCTTCCGCGGACCCATTAACTTACAACAGTTCCGTTTTAAACAACGCGAGCGTGAAGTTATTCGGAGCCAAAAATAACAATTCATTTTCGTCCCGCAGAAGAAAGTCCAGACAGAACAGAGGAATCCGATTAAACACACCTGGTCTTCAATGAATGAACGCGAAATCCATGAGACTCGAGCAGTCATTTCTCAGACGGCATTACATTTCAAGGAGAGGTTTCTCTGCACACTTTCCGGTCGAGTCTTGATTGCGTCCCGCCTTTTGTAGATAAAGCACTTGGCTTCCAGAAGCTACAAGACAACTCAACTCCAATGATCGCCATAGAGATTTATTGGATGGAGAGTTCCAAGAGGAAATCTTGGGGAAATTTGAATAAAAGAGAAAGGAAACTTTTTTATCCCTACAAGAAGAGGAAGGAAGTTAAAAAAATCAATTAGAAGTTGTCTTTTTAAAGAAGAATTGGCAACATGAATCGAAGTTGGGAGCTGTATGCCCTTTTTTTTCTTTAAGCTTTGTGCTGGGCTGCATTAATCATTGTCGTCATTATTGAAAAAAAGGTACAGATTTATTTTAAAAGTTTGTTTTGGTTTGAGGGTATTACCTCAAATGTGAATGCATGAATTTTTGCATAGTAATTTAAAATCTAAAATAAAATTTCTATGCTTAAATACATATGTTTAAGTTTTTTGGGTTTTCTTCCTGTAGGATATAGAACATAAAAAAATATTCTAATTAGAAATATTTCCAAAAGAGAAATTAAAAATTTAAATAACAGTACATGTTTTTTTTTTTTACATGCCAAATTTATTTAAAATCATTTAGAAATCTCATGATGGTTAAATTTATTTTCTGAAGAATTGTAGTAGTAAATGTTGTAGAATGATTAAGACAGGAAAATGGGCATCGAATAGTAAAAAATCATCGAAATAATGCTTTTCAAATAATTCAGAAATATTTTTTTGTTCTAAAAAGCAGCTGCTGGTAAACACTTAGACAATTGTCTTTGATGCCGTAAGGCAAGCGCTGCGCCGACGTTACTCACTTAGCAGTACGCGTAGCTTGAAGATAAGCTACGGACGCGGAGTAATAATGAACGTGTTAGACCGAGATCTGTGGTTTAAATTGGATTCCGAACCACTACAAACACCCATGGCATCGCCGCAATCCGAACCCGAAACCTCTAGTACCGAGCGCTAGAGCCCTAGCCACTCGGCCATTCAGGCCCTCATTGAAGAATATAATTTTGGTTAAAACTTTTTCCTGAAATTTTGTGCGTAATAAATGTAGAATGATTAAAATAGAAAATGGGCATTGAATATTTAAAAAAAAAAAAATCATCGAATTAATGTGAAGGAAGAATTTGTTCAGTCATTTAATGAAAATTATGTTGTACTTGCATATTTATTTATCGAAATATATGAAAGGAATTTGTATGAAACAAAAAAAATTATAATATGCAAACAATGTTTTACATCTGAATAAATTTAATATTTCCAGTGCTTCTTTCAATTACAAAATAAAATATTGATGAATATGGCTTAACATTTGACTAAAAATAATAATTTTTCCAAAAGAAAAGAAGCTATTCAGCAAAAATACTGAAAAGAGGCGAAATTAAGAATAATCGTTTCAATTTTGGAATGAGTTCCTTTCATGCTACCTCTTTACCCAACTACCCCTCAAAACGGCAAACATGAAAGAAGTTAAACATTCGTCCATTCTTAGGAATTTTTAGTTTTTTTTAAAAGAAAACGTAGAAAATTCAATTTGAAATTAAAATTTATGATATACTTAAAATATATTCAAGCAGCTTTACTAAACTTAATTTTAAAATCCCTACAAAATAAATAAATAACATATAATAATTATTTTCAACATCACATATGTGACTAACATTATTTATGACAGTGATTAATAAATTTCTCAAAATAAATATAGATTTATATTTAATTTTATCAGTTATTAGCAAAATTATTAAAATGGTATATTATTCCACGTGCTTGCATATTTAATTTAAATGGCATTAAATTTGCAAATTCCTCGATGCGCATGAGCATGAGTGGTTTATAAGTATTTCAAAATAATTTATTTACAGAAAGCTGCTCGAAGACAAAACGGAAACAAAGCCTTCCTCTAATTCATTTCCCAAAGGGATTCGCAGCGAAAGACCTAGTTAAAGCTTTTCGCTAAAAGCTAAAAGAATACAATTTGCTTTCATAAAACGGTAAAACAACCATAAAATTCTTTTTATTTTATACTGTCGCTAGAGAATTTGCATTTATATTCAGTCTCTGAGACTAAGAGAGATAAAAAAAATTATCAGAAACCCAATCAATGATACAGGAAACTAATAAATAAATTAACTTAACTTATTTTGATAAAACAGGAGAGTTAAGGAAAAATGGCAATTATCTATTATTATATTTAGTATTTTTTTTCTGTCATACTTGTAGCTGTCAAAAGATTATTTTTAATAATTTAATTGTTTTACATTTTTTGGATTCACTGCCAAGTGGTAGTGTATTGTAGCATATATTTCTCACATGAAGAATTTTGGCCTTTTTTTGTTATTTGACAAGTATAGTATAACAATCCATCACTCAAATTTGACAGCAGACACAGCAGTATCGTGGGTAATACATGCAATTAGTGTTTTTTACTAATGAGAACATCCTGTTACTCAAACCTGATAGCAGATATTCAGTACCAAGTATCTTCACAGGTCGAAACAACTACAGATTGAACAGGAACTATACCACGAGTTGTTTTATCTTGATAGATGGTAGACCACGAGCTGAGAAATGTCGATTAAATTGAGAAATGAGGGAAGCTGACCCCTCTCGTCTTCACAGATTGTCTTAAAAGGAGTATTTTTGGTGTAGAAGAGAGGAATAGTTCTGCATCGAGTCGACTAGAACTGTTTTTTTTTTTCTTTTTTTTTCTGAAATTACTGAATAGGCTGGACATTCCGTCTTTTCCAAAGTGAGCCCTTTGTTGTTTTGTATATCACATCGTGTTAGACGTGTGCTAGACCTTAGTTAAGGTCTGTAGCAGACCACGTCTAACAGGTCAGGTAAATTAGATTGGCCAGGCAATTAAATTAGATGTAGTCACGATAATTCTGAAAAATATCCGACCTTGAGTGAATTGAGCTTGTAATTTAATCGTGCACTTGCGATCAAATTTTTTTTTTTTTTATATATTTCATCTATCTGCATATCAATCCACAGTTCATTGTTTGTATATATATATATATATATATGATGTGATGTGCTTGTAAATATAGGAAGGTTTTCCAATGAACCTGAAAGTAGCCCTAATAATCGGAAGGTAGCTCCACGTCTTTGCTTTTCATTCTGTTATCTATTGATGTTTGTCCGTATGCAACTTAAAATACAGTAAACAATTGTTACAAAACATGTGCCAATCAAATTTAACTCCATTTCTGCCCTTTCACATAACTGAGTTAAGTATGTCTCCCATATTAAAAAATGAATTCATACTAATACACATGCTAAAGCTGAATCTGAAGTATGTTTCCCATTCTTGCAGAGAATGAAAAGATTAAAGCGATCTGATGTGTATCCTCGGTTAATGAATTGCGTTTTCGACAGGAAATGGAATTCGGTTTTAGCTCTTATACAAAACTATTTTCACTAACTATTTTTATTGGCTGAATAACTACGATTTTTTTTTTCAAGATTTCATGCAGTGTTTTATTTTAATTCTTTCTTTATTTATTTTACTCTTTTTGAACACGAGAAATAATTGAGATTTTTTAATTTTTGCTGCATAATTATGTAGTTGACGAGCAAGTCCAGCTTTTAATTTCTATTAAAATTTATTTCCAGCTTTTAAGCCGTTTCTTCGGCAGTATGCAGATGAAAAATCAGAACAATTTTATACGAGAAAAGAATATTATATATAATATTTATATGTTTCCAATGCAACTAGCAAACACTTAGACAATTGTCTTTGATGTCTTAAGGTAAGCGCTGCACCGACGTTATTCACTTAGCACTACCCATGAGGTGCTTGTAGCTTGAAGATAAATTATGGACGCGGAGTAACATTACCCCCGTAACGCTCTGCGATCATGTTAGATCGGGTTCTGCGGTTTAAAGGGGATTCCGAACCACTACAAGCATCCATGGACTCGAACCCGAAACCTGTGGTACCGAGCGCCAGAGCTCTAGCCACTCGGCCCTTCAAGCCCCGAAAAGAATAAAGTGATTAAAATGATTTCCTCGGTTAATGAAAGGGCCTGATGGGAATTGGTCAGCGCTCTGGCATTTCGTACCACAGTCTCTAGGATAGATTCCTGGTGGTGGCATGAAATTTTTCTTTGTGGTTCGGAATCCTCTTTAAACTGAAGGTGCCGGTCTGTTTAGCGCTCATGAGCACAAGATCACTGTTAGAACGTCAAACAAAACAAAACGTCGGTTAATGAATTGAGGTTCGATAGGAAATAAAATTCTGTTTTTAACTCTTATCCAGGACTATTTTTCATTAACTATTTTTATAGAAAAAATAACTGATTTGTTATTAGGATTTTATGTAGTGCTTTATTTTATTTTATTAATTTATATACTTTTATTTAAATATTTATTTACTCTTTTTGGAACACGAGAATTTATTGAGTTTTTTTTTTTTTTTTTTTTTATTTTGCTGCACAATTATGTAGAAGACGGAAAGTCCTGTTTACAAAAAGAAAAGTAAGTTTGAAGAATTAATTTGCTGGGGATATCTATCAAAATTCATTTCCAATTTTTAAGTGATTACTTCTTGGATATGCAGCTGAATATTCAGAAGAATTTTATACGAGCTAGAATTAAGTATTCCAAATGAAGTACGGAATATAAAAGACCTTCTTTCAGATACTCATATAGAATCGAAATTCACTTGCTAAATAAAAATTCCTGCCGTAAAATTCTAATATATGAGATTCCAGGTGCATCTTGGAGACACTGGTAGAGAGTAGTATATAGTAGTATTACTACTATGTTTTGGTTTAATATTAACGTATAAAGTTCAATATAAGACAGGACTTGTGTACCATTGACCTCCTCCATGTTTACCCTTTGCAAAAATTTAAAAGAAACCTAAAAAAAGTTATCGTTCTTTTAACTAAATTATGAAGTCGATAGAATTTTTAAGCTTGATAATCTTAGGTAAATATTTGTTCATGAAAAAGTAGATAGTACTTAACACTTTTTGCGAATTTACTTATTTGAAAACCAAATTTTATTAAAATTCTCCTCCCTGTAAAAAATCCTGTAAAAAATTTAGGATTTTAGTTTCTAATCTATGATTAAGTTCGTGATATAGTGCGTTGTTAGTTAAAAAAAAAAAGCTTTAAAAAGAACATAAAAAATATTGGCAACACAAAATGTTGAACAAGACAGATTGTGTATAAATTTACTTAAGAAATTTGGAAACTTTAGTGTGACAACTGCATGTGACATACCCAGTTTTAAATTTTTATTTTTTAAATTAATCCTTGTTGAAAAGTCTTCAATATGTC